>VZUI01029625.1:0-72910 GCA_013401135.1 Cettia cetti | reverse complement strand
GGGCCGCAGCTGCGAGCCTTCGGTGCTCCTCTGGGTTTGTCAGTCCAGAGTAGATTTAAACAGTCCCAAGAAGAAAAGGAAAAAAAACCAGTCCAGGGAACTTTTCTGCCTCAGCTTGCTAAAACTAACTAAAAGCAAAAAGATCTCTGTCTCACCACTGTCCATGCCTCCGATGAACAAAAGTCCAGACAAGAGAACCTGTGGGAGTCAGGCCATTTCTCAAAACAAACTCCGCGTGTCTTCTCTCCCTGGTTCACTCTCAGAATCAGTCTTAAAGGTACAGGACTCAATATACAGCACAAACAGAATGGATCATTGGGGATACAAGCATCAAAAAGTCACCCTAGGACAGTAGGGCTTTCCAGTCCACAACTATGAGGCCTCTAGGATGTTTGGTTCTCCTTGACTAACAGAAGACTAAAAGTCTGTTAAGTTATTGGACTTAAGGAATTACAAGTATTCATGCTAAGAGTACTGAGGTCACATAAAAGGTATATAAAATGTATATATACATATATAAAAATCATCTTGGCATCACAGTAGACTCCAGTGATTCAAATTGACAACACAAGCAATTACCTGCAACCACTCAGAATCAATCAACATCCCATGCACAGAAATCGGAATTGCAAAAAAACATTCCTTCAGGGAGACTCATCAGAGTCCTTACTTAATTGAGATAATGGAGGACTAATAAATTTTGGAAAGTCTTTGCAAACTTTCTTAGAGAGTAGTATTTTATTGTCCATATGGAGTATCAGGAGGGAGTTTTAAAAATTGTATATTTGGGACTCAGGGGTATTCTTTTGAAATGTATTGTTGAAAAGATGGAGAACAAACTGAAGGGAATGACTTTGTTTAGTAGCACACCAAAAAGAGCTCATCAGTTGCAATTAAAAAAGAACAGATTCATCTTACTGTGCAAAGTTTAAGCCTACAGACACTTTGCACGTATTCTAGTTTAAGTGGCTTGCTTTTTAAAATGTATTTTGTGGTGATTGGTAATTACAGGTCTGGTATATGCAATGGCAGCTGGAAACTCTTCTCAGGCTTGTTGTGTCTGAAAGGTAGTTTTCTCCAGCTGCACATTAACATATGATCTCTCATTAAATTGTACCAAAAGGGATAAACACTGATCAAAGACATCTGCTGACACTTAAAAGGTCCTATATTTTTAAATTCATTTAACTTTCAGTGTAAGAGCAGTAATAAAAATGTATTTGTGGGATATTCAACATCTTTTATATAGGCACTGTATTGTAATTTACTGTTAATTAATGGACAAATTATAGAAAATCCATACTGAAATTATATTCTGTATGCAAGATACAGCCATGAGACATTTGGTCTTTTGGGCTGGATACTTATTACAGCAGTCATTGTAATGTAAATAAATTCTTTGGGACCATAAAAAACCTGAGTGCATGAATATCAATAACAGATAATTTAACCACCATAACATCCAGATACAGCTGAAGAATACATATACACTGCTTGCTTGACTCAGATCAGTTTTACCTAAGGAAGACAAAGATCAGTGGATTCAGAACTGATGTACATGTATCAGAACAAAAAATAAGAGGAAATTGAAAAGATCCCAGGAAGATTGTGTAAAGGTCTTTAGTCTTTTGACAAATCTTATAGAGTTCATTTTTTAAATGAAATGAAGAATATTTGGCCTTCAAAGAAAGAAAAATATCTGAGGTATTACATATTCTTGCTCCACTCTAACACTTTGGACAGGATGGTACATGTATGAGGGTTTCAGAGTTTCCAAAGAATTAATGGAACTGTTAAGTTTGTTTTTAGGAGAGCGAGACAGCATATAAATAAGACTAAGATCCAGGGTAATTGGGGGAGCTGGAATGCTATAGGGTACTCATTCCTTATGTGGAGCAGCCTGACATGATGTGCAGGCTGCCCAATTACAGAATCTGAGGCATTATTTTCATGTAGCAGTAGGAACTTACTTTTCCCACATACCAGGATTTGTGTAACATCATGCTGTATTATTTTTCTGTTTCCCTTTTTTACCTCTTGTTAAATATATCCTGTTGTTTTACAAGTTTGATGTTTTCAAATGTATACAATTATAATATACCTGGGCAGATTTTGCACCTTTCCTTGCTGCCTCTGAAAGACTGCCATGACTGTCAAAAACACAGATATATGTCTAGCAGAGACCTGAACTTGACATCTGAAACTGATTCTCAGTCAATCTAGAAAACATAAGTGGTCTCCAGCCAGCTTGGGGCTCAGCATTTTCCTTTCTGAAATAGTACTGGATTATTAAATAACACAAAGGACACAAGTTTTCCAACCTAATGGAGATTTTCTTTCTATTTAGTTCATAAGGTATTTTATATATTGTCTCTGTTGTGATTCAGACTAAATCCTGTTTGTCTACTTCTCTCTTCTTTATGGAGCAAACAATAATTTATTAAATTTTTAGCTTTTATTAGTATTTACCAATAAAACTTACATGTCTATTTTGTTCACCCAGTACTCAGTGAGATATAACTGGTGATGTATTTGCAGATTATAAATATATAATAATCTGGATACTTATTAGATAGCACAACCTTAATTTAATTCAAAGTTCAAGGTCTATTGTGATTTAGTAATTGGCTGAATTGGAATACTGTGGTTTATGATATCTATTCAGCCTCTAAACTGATTTACAACCCCTTGCTCCACTGAGATCTGTGCATTGAGTAAAACAGTTGCCGTTATTCCTGAGGAATAACAAAAAAGCTCCCTGGTCATATATTCAAATATATAAAACAATTGTTTCAAATAACTTTAGCATTTGCATACAAATAAAAGTCTACAATCAAATGTATTCTGTGACTCCAAAAGCTGCTATTATGAGGCTCCCAGACCGATGCTGTGGGTCTCAGCTGGAAGTCATGTTGTCTGGCCAAGTGCGTTTCTTGAATCCTTTTCTCCCCACAGACTTGCTGCACTGTCAGAGATTGTGCTCTTAAAATATTGTAAAAGCAACAGGCCAGTGCATGTTCACACATTCAGAAAGATCTACTTAGATAATTATAAAAAGTTGCTTGGGCCATGCTTAAACATCTTTCTTTTAAAAGAATATTGATAGGTAAAAGAGCATTTGAGCAGAGTTTTTAGGAAGATGAACATTATAAGGTTATGTAAGATCTTAGGTTTTGTTAGATAACAGAAATATTCTAAGCAAGATTTTTTTTCACAGGTATGTTTGTTTGGTTGGTTTTTTATTTGTTTTTGTTTGGTTGGTTTGTTTGTGGTTGTTTGTTGGGATTTTTAATAAAAAAATGAAGTTTAACCCGAAGAGAAAAATGCGTAAGTATGGTAACTACAAAATACTGAGCTCTGCCTAAATAAACAAAATTATTTTTCTTTCCTTACAGAATCTAAGGAAATGGATAAACTTTGAACTAAATGCAAGAAAGGAGAAAAAAATTTTAGAATGTAGGAGTCATGACTGATCCTTCAGACAGGTGCCTTAGTAGAGTGAGGCAGGAGAGAAATAGCTTGGTGCGAGAGCTGCTCTGTCACATTTGGAGTTTATGAGCACAAAGATTATTGTGCTGTCACTGTCTTCCAGGGCTAGGTCTTATAGCATTTTGGGAAGAATGCTTTTTATCATTTAGAGATTGTCCGGATGCTGGGTTGGATCCTATAGATAGAGGGACTTGGGAACAAGCTTGTATGGAGGAATTGTGATAGGGAGACTATAAAATGATGAACTTGCAAAAATTATTAGAAATCATTGTATAGAGGGTTTTGGGCTGATGTAGAAACTTCCAACCTGTAGTTTGATTGCTAGAAGCACTTATACTAGGTCTAAAGTCTGCCTGAAGTATTTGCAAGTGCTGTCCTTGGCATATAGTCCAATATTTGTCTATGATCCTTCATATCTTTAATGATCAATTATGCTTCCAGAAAATTAGAATTTATTTTCCTAATAGGTAAAACAGACACATTTTAAACAGGGTACATTTTTAAGTTTGTCTGTCTTTGTCCAGAATTGCTGAGACATACTTTTGGGACATACACACTGCTTTCCAGAAGCTTTAATTACAGGGTAGTTGGCTTGACAATTAACGTACTGTAAGTTTCCTACACGTGACATTTTCAGCTTATGTGTCTGCTCTAGAAACGACCTGCTCTACAAACATCTTCATGCACTGGGCTTGTGCAAAATATTGTTTTACTGAATCTCAAAATTGTCACTGAGGGGTAGAATTTAAAAACATTATTACCTCAGAGGAAGTAGTTGTTTGTATTAGCTATGGTATAGCAGCTAAGAGCTTTGGGTTTTCATATGGCTAATTTATGAGTTGCACTGCTTAAAATACATGACTCAGTGTCCTATGGTGTGCTCCTGTAGATATAATGGCTTTGTAACTCATGTGGTGCTTGTAAGGAGGGTTCAGAAGAGTTGTGGTTCAGCCAGCTGCTGACCAGATGTATTATTGTCATTACCTTTGGCATAATGTTATAACAGATCTAATTTCTTTGTCTTAGAAATATCTTAGCTCTTTATAGTTTGAGGAACTGCATTGATATTGGCGTGGGGGGTTGGTATCAACAGGAGGAAGTATCTCCTTTCATTTTTCAAAATCCAGCTTTTACAGTGATTATGTGCAGCTCTATTCCACTCTCTTTTCTTCTATCTAATTACCAGTCTGACCTCCCCTCAGAATCTTGCTCTTCTCCACTAGGAGCCAGCATCTTTGTTATTATAATCCAGTATGTCTGTAGCTGGAATAAATAAGAGAGTCATTCATTGATGGCACATAAACATTAAAAATGCTAAACCAACTGTTTTAAAATTTAAAGGAGTAATGATTCATTGAGATGCATTATTAATAAGCATAAATTATTGAGTTGGCTCACTAGTGCAGTCACAGTTTAAAGATGGGCTCAGGGTCCCTCGAGGGGCTGTGATCCCATGTAGAAATGTGCTCTGCCAGCTGGCTAAACAGCAATAGTTTGTGTCAGCTGAGAGCAGAGATACCTGTGCCAGGCTGGAGAGCAAGCAGGAGGCAGAGGCCTGTGTGTGCTTGCAAACTCACAGAGTACATGGGGAGCAAAGCATAAAAAAAGGTAATACTTTTGAGAAATTTAAAGAAGACAACCTAGTAATATTAATTCCTTATTAATGGAATGAAATGAACACAAACCAATCTTTTCTGTCTGTGCCTCTGTCTTTGAATTGTCTTTTGCCTTTCTGCCATTAAAGAGTTTTATGTATTTACTTACCTAACTAGCCCCTTTTCCTCAACGCAATTGAGCACCAGAGAAATGTACTGCACTTCTACAGTGTTCCATGCATAAAACTAGTCTAAATTGTGCACTGTTTATGCAATTTCTCCGAAGAAACAGTCTGGACTCTAAGAATGAAATTCTGCCCCAAATGAAGTAAATCGGATTGCTTGTTCTAATTGTGATGAAGTTGAGACTTTACTAAGAACAATTTCTTTTCAGTAGCAAGAGCTTACAGATTCACAGGATATTCTGAGGTGGAGGGGACCCACAAGGATCATGGAGTCCAACTCTTACGCAAGTAGCCCATACAGGGATTGAACCCACAACTTTGGTGTTATTAGCACCACTAGCACCATGCTCTGAAAAACTGAGCATCAGAGTTGTTGAAAAGGGGTTCATAGATCACAATTCAGGAGATTAATGGGCCTGATCTAAATGTCATATTTAGACATAATCTGTATAGAAGTAATGGAAGTTATGCTTGGCTAAGGATGGGTTGATAATTCAAAATTTCATGTCATACCTTTCAAATACAACTGGTACAAAGACTATCATATATTTTGGATCAAAACTGCCTACTTATTTTCCATATTAATTTGTAGTTCCTTTATTTTTTAAAAAGAAAAAAATTAGAAAAGAAAAAGATAAATAAATAACCATTACAAATGCGAAATTATGTAATTAAAGGTGTGGGTTCTTTGATGCACTAAGAATCAATCCCACAAGGTGTGCCATTTTCTAAATCCATGGTATTCTCCAGTCTTTCATTTTCCCAAGTTGTAAGACACAGCATCTAACAGTTGATTCCCAGAATAGAGAAAATCTGCCTTTATACACATTTCAGGTTTCCGTAACTCATCTGGAACCTCTGTTATGGATGTACATAGTTTTAACAAAGTTAATGAAAGAAATTCAGTCCCGTGTGCAGTATCCCATTAATATTTGAAAATAACTTAAATTCCACTAGCTACCAATTAATCATTATAAATTTACACTCATGCAACAGAATTTGACCTAAACATGCACATCAAGATTTTGGAGTAAGAGACAGATGCTTGGTTTCCTCTTTTACATATTGCCTAAGAAGCTGGAATAGTTTTGATGATGGAAAGATTATTGTGATGATCCATTTTGCTGCCTCTCATACACATTAAAGCAGAATATAAGGTGCAATAGGCTATATATTTCTACTCCATATCGCATAGCTATGCATCTAGTTGTATTGAAAGCAGCAAATATTGATTATAGGTTAAAGGCAATTAAAATAATGGACCTGTAGCTGGCAGAAACTGCCAAAAGATTCTTGGCACTTACAGCATTTACCACATAAGCAATGATTGTCAAATTTAATGAGCAACTATATTTTCCAGGAATAAGCATTTAATATTCACTCAATTCTATTTTAAAGAACACAATTTTTACTAAATTTGTGGGCAGAAAAACTTTTAAAGGGGAAAAAATTGCATAACAAGGGTTCTAAATACAACTGAAAGTGATTCAACGTAAAGGAATTACAGAGCTACCAGATAATAACATAGCATAACAGAAGAGAGGATGTCTTAGGCTATCTGTAATGGAAAGTCCTTGCTTTCAGCAGAAGTCTCAGGATATCAGTGTATACAGCCAAGGCAGCTTTTTCATTTTTGTTGAGTCTTTCCTTAAACTAACCTTATCAAGCACAAGCCAAGGCTTTCAGCTGAGCTTGCTGTCAGCACAGTTAATTGCACAGGTAAAAGTGGCTTTGTCACAAGCCTTTGGGTGGCATATAGCTGAACTGCCTTGGCATAAGCTGGAAAGAAAGTTTCTCTTCCAGGAACTGCAATTTTTCCCCTCTTTTACTCTGGTGCGACCCTTTGCCAGAGCCACATGTTACTCAGCCTGCATCCCCAGCTGCCAAGGAGAGACCACACTGCCTGTACTAGCTAAAATGGGAGAGCAACTCTTAGGTGATTTCTTAGTCTTTCTCCACCTTCACTCAAGATGTGTGGGATGAGGGGGTAGGGAAATTTATTGTGCCTTAAATTTCACTTTTTCATCCTGAGTTGCTGCTAGTCAGGAGAGAGCAGGAAAGGAACAAATTGTACATCATTGCACCTCCTGAACATCATTGCATGCTCACAAGACACAATGGGTCACTACCAGGTCTTCAAAGAACAGGCCTCCTTAAACTATGACCTGCTGCTACAGCTCTAGAGCAAGCTCAAAGTGAGCTGAGCAGATAGACTCACATAGTCCTGGGTTTGCTCCATTGAAGATATCAAAGTATTAGGGAAAGAAGAAAGAAAAGCGGTTTGTAAAAGCACTTCACTAGCACAGAGGCAGAAATAAAACAGAGGAAATGCCTAAAACAGCACTGGTTTTGAGGTATACTTAAATATATATTGTTCTTATACTATTGTAATTGTTATAATTATCTTATTATCATATGATTATTATGTATTATTATATGCTGTCTGAGAATTTATTATCTTTCTACTGTGGAAGAGGAGCTTGTCTATTTTCCCTGTATATGGTAATATATGTATATGAACAGTATCATTTTCAGCAATTTTTTGAGTCCTTTTGAACAGAGACCCAAGGTTTTACTACTTCATTCAAGTACCTCAGAGGATGTATTTTAATGAAGTTTCACAAGTATACCATCTTTTTACAGATACATCTTTTACATCTTTATACAACTTTTTGCATATTTTCTTGCAAGACCAGTAACTCGCATCTGGATTCTTCAAGAGTGAAATCTGCAGTGTTTCTTTACCGCCTTAGGAACCTGAATATACATAAATCTATGTGACTGACTATGATACCTCCCAGAATCCTAAAGGAATTTTCTGATGCAGTTGCAAGCAATTTTCCATTATGTTTGAAAATTCATAGCAATTAGTTTGAGCACATAGAGATTGGAAAAAGGAAAAATATTGCTCCCATTTTTAAAAAGAGTAGAGAGGACCCTCAAAACAATCAATGTGATACCTGCACCTCAGTGCCTAGGAAGATAATGGGACAGATTCCCCTGGAAGCTGTGCTGAGGCACATGGAGGACAAGGAGATGATTTGGGACAGCCAGCACAGCTTCACCAGGGGAAAGCCTTGCCTGACCAAACCAGTGGTCCTCCACAATAGAGTGATTGCATCAGTGGACAAGGGAATGGCTACAGATGTCATTGATCTGGGCTTCTGTAAGGCCTTTGTCATGGTCCCTCACAACACTTTTCCCTCTAAATTGGAAAGAGGTGGATTTGATGGATGGTCAGTTTTGTGGATAAGGAATTGGTGGGATGGTCACATCCAGAAGGTGGTGGTCAATGGCCTCAGAGTTCCAGTGGAAATCAGTGATAAGCCATGCCCTTCAGGGACTTATATTGGAACAAGTGCTATTTAATTTCTTTATTAATTACCTAGATTTAGGGATTGAGTGTACCCTCAGTAAATTTTAACATGACATCAAGCTGAGTGATGCAGTTGAGACACCTGAAGAATGTAATGCCATCCAGAAGGACCTGAACAAGCTCGAGAAAGCCAAGTGTCAGATGCTGCACCTGGGTAGGGGCAATCCCAGATATGCGAGCAGGCCTGAGGAGATGAAAGGCTGGGCATGAGCTGACAAGGTGTGCTTGCGATGCAGAAAGCGATCTGTGTCGTGGGCTGCATCAAGAGAAGTCTGGCAGCAGCTGAGGCAGGATCTACCCCTCCTGGATACTGTGCCTGGCTCTGGAGCCTTCAGCACCAGGAGGTGGACCTGCTGAAGAGAGTCCAAAAGAAAGCTGTGAAGATGATCAGAGGGCTGGAGCACCTCTTCTGTGAGGAAAGTCTTAGAGAAGTAGGGCTGTTCAGCCTGGAGAAAAGGCTTTGGGGTAACCTTATAGCACCTTCCAGTACCTAAATGGGGCTTATAAGAAAGCAGATTTTTGAAAGGACCAAAGGTAATGATTTCAAACTGAAAGAAGGTAGATTTAGATATAGCTATTAGGGAGAAATTCTTTACTGTGAGGATGGTGAGGCGTTGGAAATGGTTGCTCAGAGAAGTTGTGGATGTCCTGCCCCTGGAAGCGTTTGGCACCAGGTAGGATGGGGTTCTGAGTAACCTGGTCTGGTGGAAGGTGTCCTGCTTATGGCAGGGGGGTTGGAACTTTCAGGTCCTTTTCAACCCAAGACATTCTCTGTCTCTGATTCCTCAAATGAGGGTATTCAACACATGCTTCATTCTGCTCATTCTGCCTTCAGTAGAATTTGGCTCCTTCATCCCTTCTTAAGCATCTGAAATCTATCTACTCAGAACAGTGCCTGCTCTGAGAAAACATGAAGTGATACTGGTTGTAATGTACTGTGAAGGAATTTGATGTTATTCATGATGCAATAATTGTGTTACCATAGCTCTCTGAACTGGCTCCTGAGATTCAATTCAGTAACAAATGAGTTCATGTCTTACCCCATAACTAACCAGGCCAAGTTACATGTGCAAAAGCGCCTTATGTCACTGGGGACAAAAAATGAGACTTTACTAAATCAGGCAGCCAATGTGTTACCATTAACTATTCATTATTGTTCCATTTATCTATGTGAGAAACAATAAAAGAGAGTTCAGCTCTGCAGGAGCCAGCAAAATTAAAATATGATAACCATCCAAAAGAAACAGGCAGTCAATTCTGAATTCTTAGCCATAAAAGTTGAGATGAATTTTATCTAAGGCAGCATCATGGAAACCTATTTAAACAATCTTCCTCAAGGTTTATTTGCATGCAAAAATATACTAAATATAAGAAGTGTATGTTAAACCAAAATGTCCTAAACTGAAAGAGGTCCTGGAACATGATCTATTAATAAAGAGAACAGAGTGATTATTTTCCTTTAGTTTGAGCACATGGAAAAGCCTTTCATAGAAAATAAGTAATTCTATTCAAAACACTACTGTCTCATATAGCCATAGCAACCTGGAACTACATTCTAAATAACAAGTTTGAATGGAACAAATGAATCCTGGGTAAACCTCTGTTGACCTCAATGGCTTTACAGTAAGGATAAATTTTAACCGATATGTTTAGGAGCTATATGCTATGCAGATAAAAATGAACGAGAGGCAATTTTTTTATAATTCTATGATAAAATTAAAAAGAAAGCTTGTAATGAACCATAGCATACCTTACCTTATGATACCACATTGTTAATAAAATATTATTCATATATATATATATATTTTTATTGTGCTACTTAGACTTTCCTTAAATAATAACTGTATATGTCCATGAAATATACAATATTGAAGTATAAGATGCTTCATGAGCATTACAGCTGACAGGTAAATGAGAGCAAAAAGAAGCTAAGCATACCAAGAGATGATTGTTAATTCAATTATAAATACCTCCAGAAACCAGATAGTCACAGTATAATAAAAGAGGCTTTATTTTAAATAAAAATACATTTGGTACTCCAATATATGGAGATGAGAACTGGGATAATGGACTTTAAATTTTAAGCTGTCTTATGAAATGGGAGCAGTTGTACTAGATCGGAACAAAGAATAGCTGAATTTAACACCTATAAGCTTAAGTTCAGGCAGCTACTTAGAAATTACTCTGTTTTAAGCACTTGGACTAAGTAACTACTCTAACTGCATGGTTGTCAGTCTTTGTTTCCCTGTTCCAGGTCTTTGTATCTGGTGCTTTCTTAAGGCCACAAAAATTTTTGGTTTTGATTGTCTGACAATATTCATCTGACACCAAAAAGGAAGCTGCTGGCCTCCATGCTCTGATAAGAAAAGGTTAGATCCATTAAGATAAATGTCTGGCTGAGTATTTTTAATTTGAGTTTTTTAAGTCTAATTTTCTTTCTTTTTTTTCCTCTAAATGTGGCAACTGATTTTTGGCAACAGCTGAATAGGACCTTGGCATTTGTGGCCATACCAACACGTGTCTGATGTAGGTATAGAGAGATGCTGCCATTGCCACTGGTCTGCAGTTCTAATGTAGGCCCCTGGCAACACCATGGCTGGCAAATGTGGGATTTGGAGGTGGATGAGTACCAATGAGAAACTGGTAAATTCCTGATAGCACCCTAATAACTACAGGTCTTTCAAGTAAGCTGTGGAGAAATTGGAGGGAGACTTACATACTGTCAGGGATGAAGGACTTGAAGGAGTATCAGAGGGCAGTTTCTAACACAGACTCCTTGTGTAGTACCACTGCAACAGCTTTGTAAATCAGCTGCTAAATAGACATTTTAATTTAGCATTATCACCTCTGGAATGACCAACATTTAGCTTTTTTCCTGTTCTCTGTTTCTCTTACAGAAGTTCTTGCAGAAACTTGAAAGAGTGGTCCAAGTGGAAAGTGGGAAACCTTTTCTATGTTAATTCCTGAGTGAAATGCAATATCTGATCTTTGGTCTTCTTCCTTGAATATTGTGAGCAGTTTTGCTCACTGCAGTATAACAAACATACTAAGCTTTTAGAGGAAGGCATGAGGCTGATGAAGGGCCTGGAGAAGAAGCCAAATGAGGAGCAGCTAAGGTCACTTGTTCTGTTCAGCCTGGAGAAGAGGAGGTTTAGGGGAGACCTCACTGCAGTCTGCAACTTTCTCAGGAGGGGAAGAGGAGGAACAGGCACTGATCTCTTCTCTGTGGTGACCAGGGTGGCTGGGCACTGGAACAGACTCCCCAGGGAAGTGGTCACAGCACCAAGCCTGACAAGAGTTCAGGAAGCATTTGGACAATGGTCTCAGGCACATGGTGTGACTCTAGGGCATGATCTTGTGAAGGGATGGGAACTGGAGTAGATGATTCTTGTGGATCCCTTCCAACTCAGCATATTCTCTGATTCTGAAAAACAATTAAAATTCTGCAGTTTTGTCTGAAGCTTTTTTCTGAAGTTGGTTTGTCTGAAGAGTTCTGTTTCTTGAAGTTCATAATTTGAGTCGCAACAGGCAGGTGTGTCCAAAGCATGACTATATTGTCAGGCAGACCTCCAAAGGCTTGGGTTTGATAGTTGGACTCGTAACCTGACTATAATAAAGCAAATTGAATTTTTGCAGAGTGGGATTTTGATCAGAGTCCAAACACCCCTTTTACAGCAGACCTTTGTGATTCTGAGGAAAACCAAGAGGCCTGATGATATCTTGAGCAGATTTTCTCCTGTACCTACCACTTGCACAGTGAATTTTTTCTCCATAGTTGGCAAACAAACTTTTAGAGTCCCAGGTCTATTTTGAAAAATGTTGCAAAAATAAGATCTGTGTATTGGGAAGGGAAAAGAATATTAATGTAATTGTGTGTTTCCAAAGAGACTACCAGAAGTCATTCAAGTTTCCTAGTGTTTCTGTTGTGATCACACAGGTGAACTAGATGGAATATTTTAGTGACAAATTCATATCAGGATCCTTACTTATTTTCATTCAATCTGAAGAAACTTTCCCCAGAATATAGTTTGCAAGAAGCAAATCTACTGAAATCATATGTAGGTGAATCCTGCATATGATGGCATGATATACTCTCTGCTGACACTATGTATGAGATTAGGATGATATTGCTGCTACAGCTAGGATTTAAAAATGTCATTTTATAATAAGAGAAACTTCTTTCAATTCACTGCAACTCTTCCAGGACAGGCAAGTTCTCTCTCCTATCCCTGTTTTCAGTTGTGTGAAAGAACATTACATTCTGCCTGTGTCACAAGTTTTAGGCTTGAATATTTTCTTATACTAATGGTCTAAACTTAGGGAGAAAACTGACATTTCACTGTGAATTTTAGCAGTTATTTGATTCGGCAGTTAGTGTTTAGCTGCTCAAAGGCCAGATATGGATTTCACCTGTGTAGTTTTATAACCCTGCCACTCCTAAACTAAAAAAATTGCATTCAGATACACTTTGGGAGAAATCAAACATGAAACAGAATTACATGTAAAGGCGTATCATGTTATCTTCATCCATGTAACTGTTCAGAAGGATTATATCACTGCAGAGCTGCGTTCAAGGGGGCTAAGTTACTTGCAAAGAGATGAGATTAACTGCCTGCTTTGATGACAGCTGTCCTTAAAATTTATGAAACTATGGATGGTCACAGACTCTTGAGAGACCTTCTTAATTTTCACAACACAATATTAGATATTACAGCAATCCAGCAACCTGTTAAATGTGGTTGCATATTGTTTTGTAACCACATTTTAAACCCTTTGCAGCTTTTGTGTTAACTTGGGAAAATTGTTTAGAAGTGTCATCAATAAATTTTCCCTGTATTCTTGTTTGACAGTGTTGGGTATGCGGTGTTTAGAGGCATGAAATGCAAGAATGTCAGGTATTAAAATATAGTAATATAAAATTGGTTTATGTTGCTGTGAACCCATTTTCCTCTTTAACATAATTGGATGATAATGGCTAAGGCAGAAAAATGCCCTTTGTCCCAAAAATGGTACTCGGTTCATGGTAATGTGATCAATTGAAATTATAAGTAGCAGCATTTCATTTGGACAGGATATTACATATTTAAGTCATGATGTTGTCATGGAATGATGGAAAAGACTAATTTAGAAGGAACACCTGGGAGATAATCTGGATGAACCTTCTCATGAAGGCCTGGCTTCAAATGAGGTTATCCAGGAGCCTGTAAAATGAAGTCTTGAAAATATCCAGTGGAGGAGATTTTATCTCCTCTTTGAAAAACCTATTTCAATGTTAACCTGTTCTCATGGTGAGGAGGCTTATTAAAATATCAAGACAGAATTTCTCCCGAAACAAATTCTGCTAGTTACCTATCCTCCCAGGGTGAAGAGAGTATATCTGGATTGTTTACAAAGCACTGAATGGCTGTAATTAGATTCCTCTTGAGACACCTCTTTCCTATGGTGAATAAACCAAATTACTTCCACCGTTTTTCGTATGTCAGGTCGTCTCACCCCCTCATCATCTTGGTGATCCTCTGCTCAATTCTATCCAACTTATTAGTTTCTCTCTTCAACTGTATAATCAAAACTGGACATAGCTTTCCACTGTAGCCTAACAGTTGTAAATTAAATTGAAATAATCACATCCTTTGGTCTGCAGTTTAGTTCCTCTAATGAACCCCTGAGCCTGATTTCCTTTCTCTGTGCAAGTTTTCTTACATCCTCGTAGAGCTTTGATTAAATGACATGTCTGGATCCCAATATGGCTCTTAGAACATACTGCATTGTGGAATTACACAGTAACATTGGATTTGTGTGAATTTGTGTCAGGAAATTTGATACAGTCTGTATCAAACCAGTACATCTTACAGCTTGCTGATTGATTTTCTACACTGCTCCCTCTTCCCCCTCTAGGTGACATAGTGCTAGCTCATCCATAAGCTTTTTAAAAACATTAGCTTGACTATCATCTAGAAAAGAAAAACTATTAAGAACTGATAAATATGTGTGCACATATGTGTCTGCATAGTATCTGTGAATAACCGAAAGCTCTCAGTAGATCCGATTTCAGATTTTCATCTTGCGTATTTGTAGGAGAATTTGGTGTTCAACCACAGAGGAAAAAAAAAAAAAACAAACAGAATGGAAAACAATTAATTGAATCAATTAAAATGATGAATACTTTCAAGAAAATACTGACATGTATGCAACTGTACTAAAAGCAGAAATAATGACTATTTATTGAGTGATTATATAGTGAATAAATTAGTAATTTAAAACTATTTACTCAACTTTAAAAGTCTAATTTTCAAAAGCCATGGGAGGTCTGAAAAACATAAATCTGTTCTCTTTTTGTGAGACATAGCTCCTAGAATATGCATTGTTTAGATTATTCTTTGACTTGACAGGCTTCCTATTTTTTGGGTTTTTTTCTGTGGTATTTACTCACCAGGCCTTCACCATTTTTAAGAAAGGCATTCCACCATGCTGCTTGGGGTATGGTCCCCTTAAGATCTTACAGAATTAGAAAGCCTCAGATTGGTAAAGCCATTTATCTAAAACATTTATAGAGTATTTGTCTACCATTAAGAAGCAATACATCTTGAAGGTTTCAAAGATTTACTAGCATGCAATCATGGTCCCTCTTTACCTTATGCACAGCTGTTAGAGTATGGCTGGCTTTCCAGGAGGAAATGAGGGAATTAGTACCTAAAACTCCACCAAGAGTTAGAAGGAGCATATAGAAGTGTTAAGTCTTGTGAGGAAATGTAAAACTCAGAGTATTTAGCCAAACATTAACCAAAATGCATTCCTTTCATCTTTATGTTAAAAAACTTTGTATATTAATATAAACAAATATTGTTGCACAACATCTGTACTATGACCTACATAGTTTTTTAAAGGAAAAAACCTACAATTAAATTTTTTTCCCCTTGACATTTAGTAGCAACAAGTTTTTCCATATTGAAAATACCTACAGTGTGTGAGATGAGTTATTTTGGTTAGCAAAATACCCTCAGAGAAGAAATCAATACATTGAGCTCACCATCTAAAGTTTTAATGATATTTAAGACATTAAGTAGTAACAGATGAACCTTAAAAAAACTTAATTGTTCACATCAGTCATATTAACTTTGTGTTTGTATTTGCCAAAGAAAGAACTTGCTAGAAGTCAGAAGGCAAGTAAAATCAAGGAGAAGATAAACTTAAGTCTGTGAAGGAGAATCTTACATGGCTCCAAAACACCTGAAACAAATCCAGCCTTTTTTTGCTTGCCTTGCACACACATTTTTTTTCCTTTAATCCCCAATAAGTTGTTCTGTCAAATCAGGGACATTTGTTCAATTTCTCACCTATTAGGTCTTTCTTTCCTCCCTCTGGCCTATCATGTCCTATCTGTATTCTTGGAAATGATGCTTCCTCACCCAAAAACTGTGTTGTTATTTGTCCATTTTCAATACACCTTGGCTCCTACTCTTTATTTCATTTTTTTCCCTCTCCAGCGAGTCTCTGTTACCTCTCAGAAGCCTCGTCTTTCTTCAGCCTCCAAGGCTGCCTGCCCATCTTCTGATTAGGCTTCATGCACTGCCTGGGAACCACGAGTCTCACTCTCATTTCCACTGTGCAGGAGCTGGTCACCCAGAGGACCTGGCTGTAAAGACCCAGGGCAGGGGAGGGAAGTACCATTAGCATCATTCATCTGGTGGGGAGCTGGAGAAGCCTTTGTCTTCCTCTGTACATTTTCACTAGCAGCAAGTTTGACCCTCAGCATTAGGCAAACTTGCATAGTAACTTTATTTAACCAGGAAAAATTCAACATCAGAAGGATTAATTGTATTAATTTATTGCTGACATAATTTGTATCTTTATTTATTTGCAGAATATAACTATAAAACTATAGCTAACTATAACTATAACTAACTATAACTATAACTAACTATAACTATCTAACTATAACAACTATAACTATAACTATACAGTGCTTCTCTTTGGTGCTCCAGGACTCCAGGCACTTGGAAAATATTGTTTTGAAAACACCCATAGGGACCATGAATATGCTGTGCCCTTTCAGAGCATGTTGCTCTGTCTGCATCAGCTTGTGGAAATGCCAACATTAACATCAGAGTTTGTCCATTTTGAAGATGAATATAATAAAAAATGTCTCCTACATGGGAAGTGAGATTGTGTATAAGTTTCATGCTTGTAAAATAAATTATATTAAAAAATAACTACAAAATCAAATCAAACTCTATACAATCAATCTGACCTAACTCCTTTGCATTTTGGAAATAAATCAACATTATAATCTATGGGTTTTTACAGAAAACTCTAGAAATCTGATAGATACCTGACATGTCATAAATGTAATAGTAAAATGAAGAATTGACCTCTGAGATCAAAGTTCATCCCACAAACTATCAAAATATTATTTTTATACAATGTCATTTTATTGTATTTATGTGAGCAAACTTCCATCATAATTAAAGTAGAATCATGGACAAATCAATAGATGCTGATCTCTTGCTGTCTCTTTCAGGATGGAGGTAGTACTGGGGAAGTAAATATGTTAATTCTATAAAAAAATCTCATTCCATTCTAAATTTCCAGTACAGTCATACTCTTATGATTTTAATAGCAGAATACAACCTAAAATTATAAAACGTAGTTAAAAATTATCATATTGCTCTTGAATAGAAAACATTTCCATGGCATATCAGATGTCAGTTTAAAATAAAATCACCATAATTTTAACAATCCGCAAAATGCAAAACAATAAGGAACTTCATTTGTTATTTTGGTAGTAAATTAGAGAAGCATAGTGAGAGGTAGTGAGTAAAGTGTCAAATAAAGTCCTTTTTAGCTTAAACTAATGAGAAACACTTTTCTTAAGTATTGTCTTTTCTTGTCATTACAAGCCATCAAATTTCAGGTTTCCCTCTGAATTGATAGGGAGGTCAGATCCTGCAGAGAGATTGGGTGGTGTTTGCCTGTTAGTGAGCTACTACCCCATGACACTTTCAGTAAGTCTGAGATTGCCTTTTTTAGTGCTGAGTCCACTGTGTCTGTGTGATGAAAAATGTGATGGAAATTAAATCGGCCTCTCAAAATTTAAGAACTTAAATGCAATTTTAAATAGAGAGTGCTAAAAATGAGAAAAAAGAGGGTTAGTGAAAGTGCACAAGAACCTCTTGTCAATGTATTTTGCTTACTTTGCAAACATTACAAAGGAATAAAATCAGAATGGTGAGCTCACAGGACAATTCAGGTTGAAGGAAACTTTGGAGATCGTTTAGTCCAACCTACCTCTCAAAGCAGGGAGAGCTTTTGTCAGATCTGGCTGTTCAAAATCTTATTCAAATGACTTCTGGAAACCTCCAGGAATGGAGACTCCAAAGCCTCTTGGGGCAAACAGTTACTCTATTTTATTACCCCCATGTAAAGAGATTTTTCTTTATAGCCAACTGGAATTCTCTTTGTTGCAACATTTGTCTGTTGCATCTTGTCCTATTTCTGTCTACCTCAGACAAACTTCTGGGTCCATTGTCTACAAACCTTCTCTTAGGGGAAGAAGTCTAATTAGGTTTCTCCTTTGCTTTCATTTCTGCAGGCTAAATAAACCTTCTTCTCTTGGTCTCACCAAGATTCCAGCTTCCTGCTGATCATAATAATCCTTCACTGAATTCTATTGTGATTATTGATACAGCTCTTCCAGTAGAGGAAAAAATTGGATGATTTATTCCAGATGTGGCCCTCCAAGGACTCAGCTAAGAGGAATAATCACTTTCCTAGAACTGACAGCTATGGTTTTGCTAATGTGGTCCGCTACACAGTAAACACGATCAGTACAAACATGCATTTTTGACTAATGCTCTGTTGCTGTTGGAATCAAATTAAGAGCTTGACTCCAGGTAGAAGAAAATTCAGAAGGCTTTATTAATTTCACACAGCCCTTTTATAACATGCTGTGCTAAGGAACCCTATGTCTGGTTAGTAAAGACAACACTACTCTTCACTGGTTAAATAATGAAAACAACACCTGTGAGAGAGTTATTATGAGAACCTAGAATTGTTTATGAAAAATAAAGAACTTATTGATATTCACTGTCCTTGAAAGGAATGGTTTCTCTCACAGGAAAAGGAATCAGCTACTAACAGGCTGAAAAATTTCGGACTCAGAAAATCAGACCCACAATGCTCAGAAGAGAACCAAGAACATGCCCACCAGGAGTTCATATCCTTTTCTTTTGAGGTGTTTTCCAGTCAATCAGTTCTCAAAGTCACCCTTATGTCAGTATCCCATGCGACACTTCCCAGGAGTGCTAGATCTTGATATACCCAAGTTAAAAACTGGGTAATTTCTGCCTCTCAAAGAACACATAAAATGTAATTACCACTTTATTCTATTTGTATTTGGAAGATGCATTTCTGAGAAAAGAGTAAGGAGACAGAGAGGTAAAATATGTGTGGAACATATAAAACAGGTATCACAGCAAGTCATTATTACTCAGTGAAGAATGCTTTTATGTGCCTTGGAAGGACATTACTTGCCAAGTAATTTTCACAAATATACTTCACGTTTTATTGTTATTTTAGGCAACATAAAAAATTAGCATACAGGCAGACAAAACCTCTTAGATTCTTAATTGCAAGCATTACATTGCAAATGATAAATGAAAGAACTTTCTTCTAAATTGCTTGTAATACTCTCTCAAAGTCTGAAAATCAGCTTAAGACTCTCTTTGTCTCTAGTGAGCCTCATCTGTAAGTTTGATTGTTTGGGTTTTTTTCCACATAGTAAATTTTTGTTGTCTAATTCCTAATAAATCTTGTTTTATGACATAGACTACCAAGTAACAGCAACTTTTACAGCCTTTTATTTTAACACTCAGCTATTTTACAGTTAATTGTCCAATTGACCTCTAAGGGGTCCACAATATCCTGTTTCATGCACTGCTACTTCATTCAGTCTTTTATAACTGTAAAATCAATATACAGTTATGTTATTCAAAGATCTGAAGGATGTGTTGTTGCCTATCCACATGCAGTATTTTAGAGAAATTGTTAGAGGTCTTACTTTTTCTTTTTTTCCCTTTAACACACAATGATTAAAATAAAACCATTAATGGGCGCACTGTTGTTACAGATGCATACAGAATCACTCGATATTTCTTAACTTATCATTCAGTGTGTTGAAATATTGGCATATTTTTATTCCAGAAGATTGATGTTTACTTCTTAAACTGTTCAGAACCAAGAGGCCTTGAATGGGAGTGCTGTCATATGTATTTATTGACCTATTATATTTACTTTTCTTCAGTCTTCTAAACTCTGTTCAAATGGTCACTTTTGTGATGGACGGACTCTCTAAATTAGCACTTGATCTAAAGAAAAAGGGAGCAAACAAGTATGTCTGAACACTGAAACCAACATGTTCCACACAGTTGACGTTCCCAAACCTCTCATTAGATGTATTTTGGACCACTTTCACTAGATCTTTCAAAAACAAGTCCCAAGAACAGGCAATTGATTCCTGATATATGTCATGTGGATGAAACGACACCAAACCTGGGAAATGATACTTATCTCCTAGTCTTACAGGGTATTCCCTGCCCAGGATGCTGTGCTGGTTTTGGATGAAATAGTGTTAATTTTCTCCACAGTGTTTAGCATGGGGATGTGTTTAGCATTTGTCCTGAAAACAGTGTTGATTACACAGGGATGTTTTCATTACCCTGGAGTGGTGCTTACACATCGACAAGGCCTTTTCTGCTTCTCATGCTGCCCTGCCAGTGAGAAGGCTGGAGAGGAACAAGGGCTTGAGAGGGGACATGGGCAGGACAGCTGACCCCAACTGACCAAAGGGGTATTGCACAGCATGTGGGATCATGATCAGCAAATAAAGCTGGGGGAAGAGGAAGAAGGGGGAGGCAGATTTGGAGTCAAGACAAAGTCACCATTACACATAATGGAGCCCTGCTTTCCTGAAGATGGCTGAACACCTGCCTGCCCACGGGAAGTGGGGAATGAAATCTTTGTCCTTTGCTAGCACATGCAGCTGTTGCTTTACCTATTAAACTGTCTTTATCTCAGCCCATGAGTTTTCTCACTTTTATTCTCCCGATTGCCTCCCCCATCGTACGGGGGCTAAATAAGTGAGCAGCAGTGTGATATTCAGCTGTAAGCTGGGGTTAAAACATGTTATGACACCTAGAGACAGATGCTATGCTGCAGGCAATGGTTATTGTGTTAATGTGGGGATTAGCCCCTGGCAGAGGGGACAGGACACAATCTCTGCCAAATGACTTGTGGCCAAAATCTCTTCCTTTCTTTTGTCTCATAGTCTAGATGCATAACTAAAATACATTCTCAGGCACCGTAGATGACTTCCATGTTATCACATCCTTACATATTGCAAAATCATTAGTAAAAGTTAATAACGTAATGTCAGTAATATGATTTATTGCATCCATGATATCTGCCTAGAGGAAAGGATTCTTTGAAAGCCAGAGTTTATGGCGAATTTGGCTTCAGTTGTGGAAATAAATTTATTACATATAACCTGAATTAAAATATATTTTAGCCTGTCTTTTCATTGCAAACCTTAGCATAGTGCTGTATTTTACAGTTTTTACAGCCTATTTCCAGATCATAACTTCCAAGTCCCTTTCCCTGTGTGGCTTTTTTTTTTTTTTTCAGTTAGACAAGTACAATAGAAACAATAGAAAAATAGTCCCAGGCATTCTTCCTCATGAGACTCATACACTGAGTTTCAAATTTCAACAGTTTTGCAGAGATACTTTTCAATGCTTTTACCTCTGAATCTGGGTGCATAATGCAATGTCTTAATGGAACATATCTACCAAACTCTGCAAACTTTTTGTTTCATATTTCTTTCCTTTTAGGTTAATACTAGGTATAAAAAGATTCCATTCCTCTGGCATAATACATAGTTACTGAACAGAGTCAGAAATTATTGTACTTTTTTTTTTTTTTCATTTTCTTGAAGTGTTCTAAACTCTCTTTCATAAATAGGTCAATCATGTTAATAACAATTTTATCTTTGTATTAAGATTCAATGTTTTCTAATATAAATTTTTCTAATATAAACCCATTTGTATCCAACATAATTGCTAGAATTTCTCTTTGTCTCAAACCTTCATGAGCTACAAAGCTTGTTTGCCATTGGCTATTTTTAACCTCACGGTCCTTTTCACATTCTTTTTCTACTCTTCTTTTCTTACTTTTAGTTGCATGTCGAACATGATTTCATATATTTAATGGATAAACTGCTGATTATTTCAGCTGAGAATACCATTACCAGTTTCTCCAGTCCCCTGGATAAGCAATCTTTTGGTGTTTCTTCTCTTTCAGAACAAATTATTTTAATATCTAATTCTTTTTTACTAGGCACCCCCATGCACCACATATTCAGTGGCTACATATTCAGAAGCTGTATATTGCTCCCCTCTTGAGATTTTGCTTCATAAACACATCTAAATTTTTATTACTAACACTTGAGAAAGTTATTTAAAAAATCTGAACCTTTATTGGGTTTTAGAGTCAAAGATTTTACTCTGGTTACATAGAAACAAGGAAGAAATCAAGAGAACTAGGGATAGAATGTAAATTCAATGTCAAAAAATATAATTGCATACACTAAATCTATTCTAGACTACTGGACTAAATTACTACAATTTAGAAATGTTAATAAAAAGTTATTATTTTAACAATTGAAAAGAATGTTTAGAAAGAGGAGAAACTATTTTTCCAGTCATTGCTTTGGCACACAGTGCGTTTACTATATTTAATTCTGTTTGTTAAAGTAATATTTACTTTATAGTTTCACAAAAGACATAGTGCTGTTAAATATTAATGCTTTTGGTGTTAGTGTTGGGCAAGATTAATGTACGTCTTGAGCTAAAACTCTGAGACTTATAATAAACACTGGAAGTGAAAACATCACAGCTTACTTGATAGTAAATTATTTAAAATTATTTGTAGGTAAAAAAGTAATCGTTTTTATTACTTCATTAGTATAAAACAATGAATCATATAAGTGAGGTTGGAAAGGGCTTCAGCAAGTCAGTTCAAAAGAAGACTAAAGTTAGGTTAGATTGATAAGGGCTCTGTCTAGCATCATGTAATCATGAATTAGTTATAGAATGTCTACCTTAGGTTATTTTATGATTATGTCCCTTTTCTTTCCAAAGTCCAGATACTCACCTATTTGTTGAAGCAATTAATGTAATTTTAGGTAGGCCTTTTGAAAGTATATGACCTCCCTCTTTTGTCTTTGGCAGTTCTTAGTGTGCTGATGCTAAGCATTTAAGTAATTAATGAAATCTCAAAAAAAAAAAAAAAAAAAAAAAGTATCAAAAATCCAAGACTCAAAAAAAAAAAAAAAAAAAAAAAAGTATCAAAAATCCAAGATTTCAAACCAATAGAAATTAATTTTAAAATTGCTTGGTAGGATTTTGACAGTGAGATATATTTCAACATTAAAAATAAAAATAAATGAAGGATGGTTTTCATCTACAAAATCTGTTAAAAGTCTTAGCATAAAAAACCCATTGAATTACAAGCTATTTACTGTTAACAGACCAGAAGCAGATTTGGAATTTGGACACTGTAGCGTTTGTCTACCACCAGTTATATCTCTAGTACTTTTGCTCCACTGTTTTAGAAACTCTTCTTCCAATGTATTTATCCTTCTTGAAAAGATAAAATCAGGCAAATCTGTCTTTAATTTATTTTTATTTTTGGTGTTGGAATATATCCACACTGAGATCTGCCAAAGAAAACAGACGAGAAATGAATTTTTACTCTAGTTTTATATTAAAATACTTAATAGATTTTTTATTATTTATTTATTGAGGAGAATTGCAAGGAAAACATATTTAGCAGGAAGTCCTCTCAAGTAAATGAAAACTTAACAAACATCAATTTTTCACTTGAAAACTATTCTCAAACCTCATAGCAACAGCAAATTTTACAACAATTTTTATTTGGCAAGACTTTACACTTTCTGACACCCTCTTAAAAGACTTTTTTGTCATTAATTTTGACATTCAATTTAATTATTATAGTAAGTATTTATGTTTCCACAACAGTAACTAAGTTATAGAAGTTTTCTCAACCCATACTAGAGACCAGGTCAGGATCAGATCATTCCTCAACATTTGGCTTAAATCAAAGCCAGAAACACTCTTAATGGTCAACAGTCTGAGAGAGGAAGGTGCAAGACTGGGTCTTCTATTTCAGCCTAACAGTTACCTGAAAATATATTTTTTTTCATTTTCTGTCACGGAAGATGGATTCAGGTAATACATACACTCCGTAACAAAATACTGTGCAAGTCAAGGGAAAGAAAATAAAACAAGTGAGGTGTTGCCCCTTGAGCACATTCATAATTCAAATGTGTCTCTACAACTTTTTTTACGAAGAGATAAAATTAGTTGAATTTTTGAAAGAATGAGCTCTTCCTTGGTTACATTCTGTACACTCTTATCTAATATTTCCTTATGGCAGTATGTAATGCTATTTCAAACTCATGGACATATTGCAACAGATAATGGAAATTCATTTAGACTTATGTGGAAAATAAGCATAGAGCCATTAGCATGGGCAAAACTTCTAAAACTGAGTTTTAATGGTTTATTTAATAGAAAAGGATATTTGATAATTAGAAAACTGTCCAGTAGACCAAACACAAATAACACTGTAATCCAAGGGAGTTAATATTTAAACCAAGAAGTCACAGCATGAAGATCTATCAAAGAATGTTAAAAAACCGTATTACATAATGCCATCTTGTGGATGCTTTATAGACCTTTTAGGGAAAGGATAGAGTAAGGCAAAGCACAGATTCCACACTGTTAGTTTGCAGAGCCTTTAAAGGTTTCCAAAGAGTATGAGTAGTACATTTAAATAAATTTGCAGTTAATTTTACTCAAGACAGATCTCTCAAACAATTAATCATTTTGAAAATAGAGAAAATGAGGCTGATATTTCCATTGTATTAATTTTTTAAAAAGCCAAACACAAACAAAAAAACAAACAACTCATAGCATGATTCAGATAGCAGTTTTCCATCTTAGCTATGTTATTGCTGAAAATTTAATTTCAATCCATGAAATACACATTTTGAGGATGCGGAAATATCTTCCAAAAACAGAAGTTATCAATGATAAAGGTAAACATTTAACAATTCACAAAATAACAAACATAATGCACATAATTACAAGGTACATATTTTCAGAAGTACTCAAGCTACATTATTTTGAAACTACTTTTTTTGCCTGGAACACCTCTTCCATGAAGATGAGAGATTTGGGGCCTTTCAATCCAAAGAAGAGAAGTTTCTAGAGGGACCATACAGCAGCCTTCGAAGATAGCTACAGGAAAGCTGGAGAGGGTCTGTTGACAAGAGCATGTAGTGACAAGAAAAGTGAGAATGGCTGTAAACTGAAAGAAGACATGAAAAAAACCTGAAATATTAGATATTAGGAAGAAATTCTTCTCTTTGAGGGTGGTGAAACACTAAAATTAGGTTGCCTAGAGAAACTGTGAGTGCCTCATCCCTGGAAATGTTAAAGGATGGATCCATGAGCAATCTGCTTTTGTGGAAGATGTTCCTGTCCATGGCAGTGGGATAAGAATTAGATAATCTTTATGGGACCTTCCCACTGGAACCATTATATAATTCTACCATTTTGTCAGTATAAAATAATCAACTTCTCAAATGCCTTCTGATTTAGGTATATTTTTTTAATCTGGAAAAAAAAGACCCATGAGATACCCAGAGCATTAGAAAAATCACCTCTGGTCAAAGAGTATTTGAAAGAAAAAGACTGAAATAGTGTTTAAATATTGAGTGTTTCAATTTTTTTTCACTCTTGGGACACATAATCCACACTGTACTGCTAAACCTTTGAAGAATCACTTGTATCTGTACAAACTGAATGTTGTAGAGCTGCAAACCTGATCATCTGCAGACAAAAGAAAGAAACCTCAAAATACATTTATTTTAAATGAGTATGAAAACTGGCATTACACATTTTTTATTTAATTATTGTAACATTTGCCATGGAAAACTAATCATCCGAGTGACATAGTTCAATATGATTGAAGGTGTCTACAAAAGTTCAATAGAATTTAGGAAACTTACTTTGAGGGAAATTAAATGCATATGGAGCATCAAACCCAGTCCTGGTTTGTCTACATTATTGAACTTGCTTAGGTTTCAAACTTTCTTTTCACACAGGGAAGTTATGGAGCCAATTCAATGAAATAGACAAAGAAAATAGTGCAGCCAGATTTTTTTTTTTCCCTATAAAATAAGGCTGACAGGGACCTCACATAGACCACAGCCCTAGCTGAGTTATTTCTGTACTAGCTCTGATTTTCTGCTCATATTGTTTGAGATCATCCCCACCAACTATCTTCGCAATCTTATCCAAGCCTTTGTCTTTACAGTGAAACTATTTTTCCTGACATATATTCTGTTTCCTGGTTTAGCTTTCTTTCCCTTTTAATGATGGATAAAGAGAAAAGACTATTCATTTTGGAGGAGTCTTCTATTGCCCTTTTCTTCCCTAATCCACAACTGTAACTCTTTCAAACTTTTCAGAGGTACTACGTCTTCAAAACATCTCCTCTTAGTTGTTGTTCTCCTAAGTCACTAGTTGATTTTCAGCCTGCTTGAAAATTAATTTCTGCATAAATAGGATCTTAGGTTCTCCATAGTAGGAGACCGGCCCACCTGCCCCTGCATGAGTTTGCACAAGGTGTTGGAAATGAATAGTGAGAATGAATTACCGACTTAGCTTTTTCTAATAATAAGAAAATACAAATTTCTTATAAATATACATTTCTAATTAAAAAAAAAAAACATATTTCATAGCAAACAAAAAATAAACTTTTAGAATACCAGTTTGTAGAATTGGTATTGTCTAGGAAGTCAGATGATAAATAGGGGATTGGGTAGCAAAATAATGCATATAAGGTAAAACGACTTATTTTATAAACATAAAGGAAAAATTATAAAAATTTATTCAGGAAGTTTCCAAAAACAACAATAAAAGAGGGTACCTTTTTTTTTTCTTTTCTTTTTTCTTTTTCTTTACTGTCATTTTGGCTGTAGGAATGACTTTTGTTACAAGACGAGCAAACCCTACTCTCTTTTTCAGAATGTTCCTGCATAGTCTCATTCAGTGAAATTTTAAAAGTATTACTATTCCCAGGAAGACTGAAAAACGTGGTTTTTAAAGAGAAAGTGAATTAATTCTCTTTGCTCTGCCAGATTGCACCTCAGATTTAGGAAGGAAGGTCAAGGCGATACAGCTCTGAGAACTCACAGATCTCCCAGAGCTGCTCTGTGCATTTCTGCAGGGGTAGTAGTCTGAGGGCAAGTCATAGATACTTGTAATTTCCCCCACATCATCTAGAATGTTTCTGCACTGGGTTTGTCATTTCCCCTCTCAACACAGGAAAACCCTGCTGGATTATGAGATCATTACTCTTCCAAAAGTACTTCTCAAATTAGAAAGAAGTTATGGATTGCTTGACCATTTTTTACACTCAGGGAAAATATTTACCATCTGCATTAACTTATTTAGGCAGGCAGATATGATATTGGTTTTACTTGGACAGCAAAGATTGGCAGAAGTTTTATACAAAAATATTTAAAATAATATTGTATTTTATGAAGCTGCCTTCTACAGACTTCTATCTTTACTAAGGTACATATTATTTCATATTTTTAATGCTATCAGGCTTAAATGTAAAATATTCCTCAAAATACTTTAATAGTTTATTAAAATTTACCTCCTCTAATACAAGATCTAAATATACCGTGATTCTTTGGCTCTGACCTCCAAAGCAATTCAATTTTCTTGATTTCTTTTTTAAATTATCTCTTAAAACCTTTCCCATCAATTTATTAATTATAGCTAAGTATTTTCTGTATTGCCAAAGTCCACAATATTAAAAGCCATTAAAATGAGGCTCAATTACTTTAGAAATGATAGTATCACTTACACACTTGGAAGACTAAACAGAAGGAGGCACTGCATTGCACCTTGTTTGCAATACTGTTTTAAAGCTTTTTGTTTGGTTGAGTTTTGAGTCATGAACAGCAAGTACATGAAGGCCCAGCATACTCTAGAAGTCATTGGAACATTCTCTAAATACTATTTTGCTGTCTTAATGAATTCACATGAGACCAAAGAGAAAGTGGGGCATTTCATTTTAGGTCCAACAGTGGTTTAGAGCAGTCATTATATAGCTGTCCAATACAAAATAATCTTTCATGTAAGGCAGCTGCATTTTGGACTAAAATATGCTTACGTTCCTATTACTGAAGCTTTCTTCTGTCAGTGTTTTATGCTGTGAAAATAGGAAGAAGGAGAAAAATAATCTATTGTTAGCTATCTCAACTACTATTTAGAAAAAATTATGTTGTCCTAGAGAATTCCAAACAGTTGAGTATCCTGTTAGAAGGGTAATTTGAATTTCTGAAATGTGAGAAGTTCTGAATAGACAAAACACCTCTGTGGCTTTCAAATTTATAATTATATTATTAGATATATATATAAACTTCCAACATAAGTAAGTTTATGTATATATCTAATAATATACATAATTACATAAACTCTGCAACAATTTCTTGCCAAGTGAGCATTCAGACACTGAGGCGTTTATTTGTCAAAGGAAGAGGTCTCCTAGTCAGACTTCTTGTTTTCAGAAGTATCACAAGAATGGGAACTCTTTTGAAACAAAGACAGCCATTTTATCCCAAGACCTTTGTCCCAAAGGTCAGTAGTAAGTACCAAGGAAACTCCTTTTGCAGTACTGGTGTTACTAGGCATTTTCATCACAGTTGCAGGACTTTGCACATCTGTAAAAGCACAGTATGTGAGCACTTCATCCTGGTCCTGGTGCATGTGGATCCTCTTTGTAGGGAAACAGCTGTTGCCCTAAATACTGTACAGACCCAGCACTAGCTCGTGCATGGTTTGGACGAGGTGACCTGACTCCCATCCAGGGCAATAACGAGGCAGGGATCAGTCTGAAGGGAGCAAACCCACCCCCTTGATAAACCAAGCTGCCCAGAACATGCATGGGTAGTATATATTTTCCCTTAGTACATTTGCCCTTTTACTTTTCATGCAAAAACCAGCACAACCATCTCCTTTTTCACTGTAGTTCAATGACTTTTAAGACAGGATCTGAAAACAGTTACAGGTTGTGGGCTGGCAGAGTCACATCTTTGTAATTTTTTTTCAAGGAGATTTTGCAAATTTTCTAGCTAATGTAATCCACTTACCAGTTTTGCTAGATCTGTATTCCTGCAATGCTTCTGACAACTCCATGGTTTCATTTCCCAAGTCGGGTGATTCCGCTGGCAGAGGGAATGGACTTGTCACAATGATGAACAGTACACTTTTACTTACCACAGCGGCCCTGGATGGTGCACTGCCAGCAGCCACCAAAGATCTTCCTCAGGAAAACATGAACTACTGGAGCGGACTGCCATGGGCACTGCTCATCACCTTGCTTGTAGAAGGGGGCAGGTTCATGCTGTGGCTTTGGCCAGCCTGGCTTGCACTTATGCTAATGAGAATTACAGAGCTGCAGGCTGGTAAAAGAATTCAAAAAGACTACTCAAAATTTGAGAGCTATAAAAAAGATATTTCTAAAAACTGACAACAAGGAGAAAAAGGGAAAAAAAGAGCAAAAATGTAGGTCTGACTTTTGATGGCTCATGTTTATAAGAAAAAAATTTCTCATATTGCATAGCTGTGAATTAGAAGTTCTCTCCAGTCCCCCCTTAAACTGTTTTTAGGTTGATTTTCTGACTCTGCGGGGTGATGCTGTAGTTTTGTATTTCTTCTAAGAATAAGAAGCAACTGAATGAGAAGACTTTAAACCTTGAAGAGGAGTTCGAAGGTTGAGTTTGATGGGATAGAAGGTCATGCTATCAGAGGTTGTGAGTCTCACAAGATGACCTGTTTGAAGAGCTGATTGAAGAAGGTCAATTTAAACAGACATTTGTGATGGAGAGGGCTTGCAGAGCCCTAGCACAAGAAAGGAGAAGACACAGATGTGAAGGGTTAGGGATCTGGTTGTGAGGCTGGGGAGGAAAGTGAAGTCTTCGATTCAGAATGCAGAAATGATGAAGTCCAGAGATACATAGAGGTGGAATGCTGGAGAGGAAGAAAAAAAATCATGTACAAGCAGATTGCAGAGAGTTTGCCCTCTTGACTAACACTTGTTTATTGATGCCTGACATATTTCACTTACAAAGACAAGCATTAAGGACCAGCAATAAATTTCCCACCAAATTTGAAGCAAGAATAGGGTTTGCATTGCTAAATTAATTACTGAAGGCAAGATTTTTAATTATCAATTTTTTTTTTTTTTTTTTTTTGGTGCTGTATAAGGAACATGTGCTGCAACAGTTTACCTCCATAAAACAACTGAGTAAACCCAGAATTAGGAAAAAAGGTTCTTCTGGTTGTTCATAATTTTTATTTTAGGGCTTAGTTCCCTGCTTTTTATGTGCAATAATTCCAACTAGTTTTCCACATTTGCTATCAATTGGGAGGCAGCAATGCCCTGGCATTTCATTGGCAGACTAGTTAGCTGAGGAGAAATAAAATTTTATTTCAGCTGTAGGCTTGTCTTCTTTACATTCTCCTACACCACTGCTTTAAATTCCTTGATGTTTATTAATGTTCTCTACTTTGAAGTAAGCTATTTGAAAATATACTAAATAATATATCACTTTTTATATATAAAGTAATTTACATTCATGATTTCCAGCAGAGCTGTAATGCCATGTATTTTTCGAAAATACAGACACAAGATTCTAAGGTATTTGCAGAGGTGATGTGAAGTAGCCTCATATGCTGTCCCTCAGTTTTGTCTGTTTTATGCCAGTACTCATAAAGACAAGCTTTCACAGTGGGGCACATGAAAATTCCTGGGATTTAAATATAGCTTAAGACTTTCAATGAAACTGCAATACAGTATAGTCAGTAAATACTTTTTTACAAAGCAAGACATTTCATGTACATATTGTAAGTACCAAACAAGTAAGCAAGAAAAAATAATTGCTTGTAACAAAAACAAAATTACTGTGTCAGATTTAGATAAATGCAATTCCACACCTGAAGACCCACATCTTTTTTTGACAGCTCGGTTAACATTAAGCAATATAGGTGTAAATTATGATGTTTATACAGCTCAGAAATGGGAAGAGAATTTCCAACATGAGAAATGTTGATAAATGTTTGCAAAGTAGAGACCAAATCTAATCCTCTGGAATCTGTTCTGTAGGTTTTTAAGCACTTAGCACCCCACATCAATAAAACACATGAGATACTTTGCACACTAATGCCCAGTTTTTCCTTTAAATGAGATTTAATTGCATTTCTCTGCATTTTTTATTGAGTAGGGTCAGCAAAAGAGTAAACACAATTGATAATACGCTGTATATGTGGTCAGACCTTTAATCTTTTTTTTCTGCATTTTACATCAAATAAAATCCTCTGTTAGAATGATCACTAAATTGACAGACATTAAGTGTTATACCTGCCCAAGACATACCAAATCATTACTATTCTAACAAATTTAAAGACAGAATTTTTAAATTCCTTTTCTTGCCTTACACTGTTTTTGGTACCAATTTAGATTCAGAAACTAAAGTTTTTGCTTTCAATAAAATTTCAGGAGTTTGAAAAATGACTGCTGGGTATGCTCAGCTATTTTTTTCCTCTCCTGCACTGCATACCTGGGTATCTACATCACAGGTGAGATGTGCCAGGATGCATGTTCTTTATCTTCCACACCTAGAGCAGCAATCTGTCATGAACACACAGGAGACAACAGGAATATTGCAATGCTAGCAAACAATGTCAGAGAAGAATGCAGTATTTGTGCCCTTTCACACCTTCTCTACCTTTTCGTTTCTAGTTTTATTGCTTAACTGAGAAGTTAGGCATGTCTCCAGGCTGTAAAAAAATAACAGATTTAAATATTTCCAGTGCCATTGACTCAGAAGGGGGAAATCCCTAGAATTGTTTAGAGAAACAAACAGAATGATTTTTAATATACTACTTTGTTAATACAAGTTTAGTAATACAAATAATGACACCATATATGGGTCATTGTAGTTTGTTTTCTTTGTTCTTCTTCCTGCATTTCTGTCCATTCTGTATTTTGTATGCCTAACCATGAAAAATCATTTCTAAATTTGTTTGATCTGTATTAAGACTTTGTAGGGTCATGCTTGATTTAACACAATTTATTGTGACTCTTCCTGCTGAGTTTAATCATAGCAAGATGCAGATTTCTCTCTGCTCATGGTAAAATTCAGCACAGCCCGACTTCTCCGAGGCTTTGCACATCTGTTTTACTAATCTATATTCTGCAGAATGACAAATACAAGCCATGTAAGTCATACATTTTGCTGACTCCAGTGAATATACATGAAATACCTGAAGTACTGCATGACAGACAAAAGTCAAAGGAGTTTTTAAAGTCTAAGACGGTATTGGTTCTATAATTATTTGTATGCTAATGATTGCCAGCCTCTGAAGACTTGAAAGAAGCTAAAGAGATTTATTCAGGTCCCCGCAGGATTTGATACCCAGCCAGATCCTTATTCCTATTATTTTGCTCTCTGGAAGCACTAACAGCCAGAAAGGCTGTTAAGTGGGGCTGGTCACAATTTTGTTGGAGATGTATTAGCCCTTAGAGCTATAAAGTTTCTCTGTAACACTTTGCAAAAGTATAGGACTTTGTTTAAATTTTGATACTGATCAGACTAACATGGAAATAGCTTTGGGAATCATCCAGCAACCAGGAATTTAGAGCAGAAGAGGCCTTGTCCACCACTTAATCAAAATAGACAACATTTCATTTCAATTTTCTCAATGGATTTGTTTTAAATATAGTAAATTTCCTCTTGTAATATTCAGGGCTATAGATATCTCGATGCTTCATTTTCAGATTGAATGAAATTGAATGAAATATTAAGATAGATCTGCCTTGTCATGTGAACTGTGAAAAATGTCTGAATGGGAAGCAAAACAAAACCCCAAATTTTTCAGCCATATACAAAAACTTCTTTAAAAACTTCAGATTTATTTTTGTTTCTTTCTTTTTTTTCTTCCATATTTACTTGTTCATTTGCCTCATTATTATTCTCTATGGATCTGGGATGTTCATTTGGGAAGGTAGGTTTTGTCATGATGTCAACCCCTGAGACTATAACTTTTGATAAAAATTAGAGCATTTGTTATATGAGATCTCTCTTAAGATTGATTTCAGACTAAGCATTGGTCCAATTTCTTCCACAGAAAGATAACTGGTGAAGACAACACAGGTAGAGAAATTATTATTGAAGTATTTTAATAGTTTGGAATGTCTTTTATTACTGTTCTGCATCACTTTAAAAAATGCAGCAGTGTTAGCTAAATGAAACTGAATTATTTAGTCTAATTTATGTAATCTCTATATAATTTATACTGCTAAAAAACACTAAGGACAATTTCTACATCCTCCTTGATTCTATTCCCCATTTCATTAATCTCTTTACATCCTCAATAGGTCTTATAGGCCTGAGGGTTTGTCAGATTAAAGATTAGCAGGTGGTTTATCCACAGGTTTTCTGGCAATGAATAATTAAAACCAATATGCTCACATGAATGTAGCTTTCAATTATTACTTCATGCACAGCAATTTTTCTTCTGTTTACCTCATGCAATGTGCATCTCTTGGGTTCCATGTAAGCCTGAGGGTATTAAGTAACGTGTTTTTTCCTCTTGTATTATCATCATCCATTAATTATCTACACACTTGATGGATACACACTGTGTCCTCTCCCTCCCACTTGTACACAGACATGCTAAATTTCTTAAAATATCTTGTTTCACCTTTTCAATGACAGATGCCTTCCATGTAGCACCCTGTGATCACTTTCTTCCTTAGAACTGTAAAACAATTGAGTTTCTTGTTCAAAGTTCTTATATAGGTACTGCAGTTTAGTGTAGGTTTCTTTTAAGCACTACTCTTATATTGTGAAAGAAAAGGAAATCAAAATACAAGCTTTGGAAATCTATCCTCAAAAATATAAAGCGTAGAGCCTCTGGACTATGCCTGTGAGTAAGTATATGCTGAGAGTAATTTCTGGGGCAACTGAAAATATCACATGGCAAAAGAAATATCACTTGGCTAATCTATTATTTTTTTAATCTATTTTAAATTGGCTTAGACTGACATAGTAATTTTTTATCCAATACTGCCTAAAGAGACTGTACATTTTGCACAGAGCTCCGAATTGCCTCAAGCAATTCATGATTTTGCCCAAATTATTCTTTGAAAAATAAAATACTGCATTGGAGGATGTTTAGATGCAAACAAAACTATTTTGGATTTCTTTTCTTAAACCAAATTGCAACAGCCCCTCTGAGTTCACAGACAATTTCTTCTTGGCTGAATTACTGGTCGCTTTTAGTTTGAGTGGTTAATCTCACCATTGCAGGTCTGGCCACATCTTTTGCCAGGTGCCTCCCTCTTCCCTTGTGCTCAACTAATGTGATGTGTCAAAGGTCATAGGAGAATTATGTACCATAGATTTCATGGGAGAACAACTGTTGAGGAAACAACAATTTATTGGAGAAGAGTTAAATGATAAATGAACCAAAAATAACTTTTGCTTAAATTCCAGCAGACAACTAAACAACCAAAATTATCATTTCAGTTTCTAAATAGCTGGATTAGCCTTTATAGGAAGCAATGCAATGAGATGTTTCAGAGAATAATTTTGGGAAACTTCTGTTTCTCATAATTATTTAGAATAGAAACAAGTGGCAAAAATTCCATGCAGTAAGAATTCTCATTTTTTGAATTCCTTGATGTTGATTTTTTCATGTATTTCAAATTATTATTTCCAAAGGAAAATATCAAAAGAGGACTGTTTTTAAAACTAGATTTTTTCATCACATTTCAAATAAAAATATGTTTTTACTTCCCTGTAAAATAGTCATTGGAGTTTTTAAAGAAACTGAAGTATCAGGAAATACGTATTGCAAAACTATACAAGTTATGTGCAAATGTAATGTAAATTAGAAGATTGGAACTAGGTGAATTCTAACGTCCCTTCCAAACCAAGACATTCTATGATGCTGTGATTAATTAATTGTATTGTAAATACACTATTAACAATATTCATGTTCAAACAAGGAAAAAAGTTCAGTACTAACTTCTCTTGAGTAATATATCTTAATTTTTTCTTAAAGTTTAAAAGAAAATTCTGCCCTTATTAGTGGTAGTCAAATATTGTATCATCTAAAAATTAGTTCCATTTGACTAACCATATAAACTACTTCTAACTTACTTGAAATTTTTATGAAAACGTTAAGAAGAAAGTCTTGCAAGATGTTTTGTGGGGTTTTTTTTCCCCTGACAGTTACAGAAGGATTGGTGCTTTTAAAAATAACAGTCTTTTCATCTGTGATTAAAAAAATGCAAACAAAGCACACACACAACACAAAACCTCTAAAACAAAAAAAGAAAAAAAACCAAAAAAGCAAAAACATAACTGAAATTCAAGGCTCCCATGTCCAGCATGTGTGTGCCTTCCTTTCCATTTTCAGCTAAGCATATTGTAGAGAATTTGAAAAGGCTTTAAAGTTTGTTTCAAGTTTATGCTTCGGGTAATGCTTTGAATCATGGTACTCACAAACTTTGCTGTACAAGTTTATAGTATTTGAGAAGTAGATTTTACATCCAAACTCTTCAAAATTCCTTGTTGTCAAATTGTACCAAGAGCAAATAAATTTCATCCATTTTATCCATCTCACAATTGAACAAATTCTTTGTGAGTTTGTGAACAAACTCTTTCCAGGAAGTCCATAAGGAAACCATGGGAGAAAGGATGTTGAGAATTAATTTTGTTTGAACTAAGTAAAACAAAACAAAACAAAATCTACCTTCACACATGTCTCTGGAGATGAGATGGGAAAAGAAAGTCAGAGCGGGTCAATATTTTCAGAGTGATCCCATCTGAGAATTCTGTGCCTGTAACTGTCTTACTAACACTTTCCTTGAAATTCTGGAATCTGAAGAGCAACCACCAACATCTTTGCTTCTAGTCTGGAAATTATGAATCCAAAGAAGTCAATAAAATGTGAGTCAGACCATATAATCTTACCCATATATAAGCAATACAAACGAGTCCTATTTAGATGGATCAAACCTAGTTCCCTGAAAGACATAAGTGTATAAGTGTCAACTCTATATCAGAAGGAATCCTTAACTTTTTAGGTTACCAAAAGAGCTCTTGGAGAGTTGGGACCTGTTGATAACAATACACAAGGGCCAAACCTCAGCTGGTGTGAGTTGATTAAGTTCTGTGAAAATTACCCCATCACTGACTTGCCCTGATAGTCTTGTTCAGTGTGTTCAATGAGATTGTACAATCCTACCCTGATAAATCTAATAATTCAGCATGTCCTGAAATATACTGGAAAATAAATCACTGTAATTACTTTAGTTTTGAAGTAGAAAGACAATTCAGTGGACATACAGACAGCCGCTTGTTAATGCTCAGAATCATTGGACATTACAAATTTGCTTGAAGTTAACAATAGTTTCACAGTATGGTAGTGATGTTATTGCTAATGTTTTGTTGTTTTGTGTTAAAACTGACTCCATTTTTACAGTAGCAATGAAGCATGTTTCAATAAAACAACCTTTTTTCCTAAAGCTGAGATATGACTGAAGGAAAAATACAATATTTCTCTGCCTGAAGAAATAGAATATTTGTTTTGCTCTATACCAATGTTTTAACACATGAAAACATATGTATTTGAAGAATAAGTTCATTCTGAATGAAGTTCAAAAAGCAGTTTGTATGATTTGCATACCTATTTATCTAACAAAAATGAATGGTTTACTGTAGACAGGCAGAGAGTGGCAAAAGCTGCTATAATAACAGATAATTAATGCTGTGAAGGCATCTTCGGAAAATCATAAAATGGCTTGGTTGAATAAATCATCTAGTCCAACTGTGCTGCAGTAAGCAAGGACATGTTTCACTAGACCAGATTGTTCCAAGCACGATCCATTTTGGCCTTGAACACCTTCAATGATGGGGCATTAGCACCTTCTCTGGACAACCTGTTTCCATGCAACATCACCCTCATCCTAAAAAAATGTATTCTTAATGTTCAATCTAAATTTACTGTCCTTCGTGTTAAACCCAATGTCTTTTGTGCTGTCACTACAGGCCTCGGTAAGAGGCTAAAAATTCTTTCTCTGTCTTTGAAACCCCTGCATGCATTTAAAGGCTGCAAAAGAGTCTTAGCCTTGTGTTCTCCAGACTGAAAAACTTCTCTCAGCCTTTCCTCATGGAAGAAGGGTTCCAGGCTTCTGACCTTTTTTTGTGTCAGCCTCTGGACCCACTCTGACAGGTCCATGTCTTTCCTTTGCCGTGGGCCCCAGATATAAATGCAGTACTCCAGGTGTGGTTGCACAAGTGCAGAGGAGAATCAGCTCCCTCACCCTGCTGGCCACCCTGCTTTAGATGCAGTCCAGGGTATGGTTGGCTTTCTGGACTATGAGTGTACATTGTCAGGTCATATCTAATCTTTCATTCACCAACACCCCCAAGTACTTCTCTGCAGGCCTGCTCTCAAGTAATTAATCCCTCAGCCTGTATTGATACTGGAGATTGTCCTTACCCAGGTGCAGGACTTTGCACTGGGCCTTGTTGAAACTCATGGAGTTCACATGGGATCACTTTTTAAACTTGTCAAGATCTTTCTGGATGACATCCTTTCCCTCTAGGAAATCAGCTTCACCATTCAACTTGATGCTGCCTTCAAACTTCCTGGAAGTGCAGTCCATCCCAGTTTTTATGTCATTGATGAAGGTATTAACTAGTATTTGTCCCAGTACCTACCCTTGAAGAACACTACTGGTTATTGATTTCCACTTGGACATGGAGCCATTTACTATAATTCCTTAGTAGCTAGAACGCTGTGGGACCCTGTATCAGACTCTAGGTAGATGCCATCCATAGCTCTTTCCTTTTCTGTTGATGTAGTCACTCCTTTGTAGAAGGCCATGAAATTAGTCAGCTATGATTCGCTCTTTGGAAGCCTTGTTGACTGTCTCTAATCACCTCTCTGTCCTTCATGCATTTAGACATGTCTTCTAGGAGGATGTGCTCCAGGTTCCCAGTGGGCATAGAAAGTGAGGCTGACTGTTGTTAGTTCTCACTGTCCTTCCTTTTACCTTTTTGTCCCATTCTGTGATTACCTTGACCACTAATTGACATGCCTCATTACAATATTGCTTATATAAGATGAAATGCAGAGATCAATCACAGCAGAACTGAAGATACATTCTTTGGCTTTGTCTGACTCTTTTATAGCCACCAAAGAGAATGTACTGATAGTACAATTCCTAAATATTGCTGAACACACTTTCTCCAATAAGAAAAAAACAATATCCACCCTCTTGGCAGAGACAGAGGAAGAGATCAGAGAGCTGAAAAGTTATTAAGTTTGAATGACCATGGCTTGCTCACATTTCATATCTGGGGAGAGGGAATATGTGCATATTTATTCTTCACATGAACTTGCTTACACACCAGCACACAATTGCTGTTTAAAAACACTGGTTTCACAAGACTGAGAACAATTATGACAAAGAACAGGGACATAAAAAGACTGCAGTAATTGTCTGTTTGACAGTGGCTTGCTACATATTTCAACCTCGGTTCTTAAACGGAGAAAATTATGTTACATTGGGTAGAAAAATATAAATCTTTTGACAGGATGCTAAAGGAGGAGTAATAAGAACTAAACTAGAAAACAAACAATGTAGTAAAGGTGATATCAGACTTTTTTTGATGTACATCTTAAAATTTTTACTGGTTTAGTTAAAAAAGTGCAAATGACAGAAAAATTAGGGAGCTCAGTATAATTATAGTGTTATGCTGTATAATGTGCATCTAATATCTAAACCTATTCAGAAATAGTGAAGTCATTTAATCTACATATATTTTGAGCATATAAATTATCTCAGGGTAGGTGTTGCTATTAGAAAAGTCAGGGTTGTGAGGAAGGAGCCAGATTGGGTGTAGCCTGAGCAAATGTTTCTGATAATTTCATACATATACTTTCAGCAGCAGGTCTGTTCAGAAACACAGCTTGGATTGAGATTTTGTACATAGTGTTTAGTTAAACAAGTCATAGTTTAAAAAAGAGTAAGATAAAGGGTGGCTTAGAGTCTGAAAAAGCTTTTTTAGTGAAGAAATACTTAAAACACTTCTGCAATCATTCAGAAAAAATGGAACTTCTGGTGGCTGAAATATGAAGGTAGATAAATGCAGATACAGGGCATCTGTTCCTGTTTTGCTTGTTTGTTTGTTTTGCTCAACAGAATAATTACCACCAGAACAGCTTTGTGAAGTGATGCGGTGAGTGACTGAGTAGTGAAAACTCAGAGTTTTACAAACGTTTGTCCTGCATCAAGTGAGAATTAATTCAATTTTGTGATATGGTGTGCATTACAAGAAGCTGAAACAACATTTTTTCTGACTTTATAATATCTGAATCTGTCCTACCTTACACATACAAGAGCAAACCCTTTCATCACGAGCTTAGTATATCCCACTAGTTTGGTGTCTTAAATTGTGTATTACAAAATAAAACCAACAAAAAACACAAATGATATGTAAAAGGCATGGCTTGTTATTTGCCAAGAGACGTGAGAACACAGCTTTATGTCACCTTTTGTTTCATTTTCTGATTTCAAACAAAATTGTAACATTTTTATAAAACAGAAAGTATGGTATAAAACAGTCTGGTTAATCTAAAATACATCTGGTTAATCTAAAATACATCATATACATTATTCCATTTTATTCCATTTAGCTTACTATATTATACACTTGGCAGCATGTATTGTTATATTGACATTTTTGTTGCAATTCATTCTGAAATATAGTTCATTCTGAATATAATTTGAAAATCAAGAATATGTGAGTCTGCAGGGATTCATATTGAAATCCCATGTAGGCAAACAAACATCCAGCTCTCACATACCTTCATTTCTTATCCTAGATTTGCCCTTGCTAGAAATTGAGCAGCTAGCAGTAACAGGTCATGAAATCAGATGAAACTTGGAGTTGAATACTCTTCCATGAGTAGCCCAGATGCAAAATATAAAAGAGGTTGCTGTGATCAGAAATTCTGCTCAGATTAAGTCCAGCTATCCCAAAATTTTCTCTTTTTAATCCATAGAATACTCTTCCCTAAACAATGCAGACTGTAGACTTTCTTGGCAACATCTCTGTGTTTGCAGATACTCAGTAATGTGACCCCCCCACAACAGGCTGCATTCTGTCACCCCTTCCAGAAGGAGACATCTGTAAACAAAGCCCAGACTTCAAATTGCCCAGATGTCTTGTTAACATATTTGCTGTTCCTCTCCAAAGTACCCTCTGCCTATAGGACTTGCAGCACCTTGAATTTAGCTGCAGACTTTGTAAACATCTACCTTTATAGATTCTATCTCAATCAGATGGAGAAAGATTTTTGTATCTGGCTTGTTTATACCCAGAAGGACCTGTTAGATTGCTGAGACACACTTGTTTTAATGTCTACCACAGACAGACTGTCTGCTCTTACAGAGCTAACGTACTTTTTATTGCATTACATTTAAGCAGATATTCTCTGCACAGGAACTAAATAACTCCTTGAATTCCCACTGAAGACTATCTTCCTTTGCACAGGAAGGAAAGGCATGTTCCTATTCCTTAGAAAAGGCAGCTGCTTTACCATTTAGAACTGGCGGTGAGGGAATGAGATGGTTTCGTTCATTGTATACGAGGAAAAAGGCTCACAGCAGACATAACAGTCACTGTTTAGGTCTCTGCACCTTTTTTACTCCTAAACAGTGCAGTTTGTGTTAAAAGCCAACTAAAGAATGTCACAAGAAGGAGTAAACCCAAAAAATTTCATCCCTTACCCACAGTTGTTGTCCCCAGAGACACAGTGGTATCTAGGGACAGGGAAAAATTACAGGAGATTGTTGCCTTTCCCAGTATTTTTGCTTTATATGCTTTCAGCAACATTAAATGGTACATCAAGCCATTTTAAAGCATAGGTACATAGAGTAAGAATTTGGGATGGCATCTTAAAATTACTGCAATGAAAACCAATTGCTATAATGAAGCAGATTTATGTGTGGTTTAGTGTTTATCTTTGTATGGTATAATTGCATACAAAAAGTTGATTTGTATTATGTGACCATGTTGTGCCTGAGGGTCCCCAGGGAGCTGAATTTTTAACATATGATGAAATTACAATGAGCCAATGCTGCATTGTCTGGGAAAGCTCTGTTCATGAAAATAATGCTTCAAATACCATTATCATCTCAGCAGCAGGTCACAAGAGGCATATTATTGTTTCTTAGGGTTTTATTTTTTAGGCAGTTAAAGCAAAAATTTAAACAGAGATGTTTTTGGTTTAGTTTGTGATGGGCTTTTTTTTTTTTTTTTGCTTTGGCATGAAAAAATAAATTCTCATTTGATTTGCTTATATATATACATATATATATATTTACACACACACACATACACACACATACACACATATATATATACAGAAAACCCTCAAACAAAAAAGAGAATATGCTTTTCCAAGGAAATAACTCTGTCTTTTCATTGAAAAATACCATTTTAAAAACAAACTTACTCTAATTAACCTCCTTTAAGATTATAGATTGGTCAACAGTGTATCTATGGTAACGTAATTACTTGAAGGAGCTGTCAAAAGAAAAAAAATATTATGAACTTCCCATTTTAAATAGTTTTCCTTTTAACAGATGTGAACTAAGTCCTCAGAGAAATGCATTTTCTGTTCCTTTTATTGCAGCTTGCTCTACTCACCTTGCTACCCCATATTTCTCTTTTCTTGTCTAATCTGAAATCATTCCAGTCTCCCCTAAAATCACTCAATCAGCTCATAAAGCCACAAGCTGATGCAATCAAAAGTATAATAAAAAGTGTGGCAAAACCTGTGGGGAAGTCTGTGACAGGAGCCTTAAACAAAAGAAGCAGCACATTGTAATAAAGAACTTAAATCAATTGAACAAAAGAGAAATGGTACTGAGCAGGAAAGGCAAGGAATTGGGTGGTTACCTCTATTTTTGCCATTAAGAGTCAGCTGCAGAAAGACATGCTTGGGGATTAGAGGTTATAATTTCTGTGCCCTGTCAATACAAGTATGAAAAAATCCCTGGAGAATAATTTCATGGGGACAATTCTGATCTCTTCCACCTTAAAATATGCTCAAGTATTATCATACAAGAAGCTATTTAACCTCAGTTGATGGTGCTTCATGTTCAGTGGAACTGAGCCCTTTAAAAATCTCCTTCTGTCTGGAGAGTGGGAGAGTGAAATGGAGAGTGGCTCTTTATTATTGCTGGTCTTGCCATGTCATGACAAATTGAGAACTGATGCAAAAAGAGATTTTTTGGTCTGTGTCACTCTCAAACCAGTGCAAAGCTTTACTTTGTTAAGATCTAGAGAAAACCTCTCTCTTTCTTAAAGTTACGTTATTAATACTAATAATTTGCTGTTAGAAAAATATCTTCTATGCACAATTATTGGTAGATCATTTTCTGAGTCAGTAGCAAAAAATACTCATCAAAGCTATATTTCAATAAATATAACATCAGCCATTTTTATGTGACAGGCCTTGCTAAACATCATTTTATAGTGGCATTATACCACAATGCTGAGAAATGGGCTCTCAAATTCAGTAAAAGTAGAACATTTATCTAAAGAGTTTTCTGGGGGTGGCAGAAAGATAACTGGTTTGCCATATACTATAAATGGGCAATGACAAGGCCAAAGGCAGAGAGAAATCTTGCAGAAATGCTCCAACTATAAAAAGTCTTCAATAATAAGCATCCTTGCTTATGTCCCTTGATGGCCAGAATGAAATTTGTTCAAGATGAGGTAGGTGAAAAGGAGTTTATATTATCACTGCTGTGGGAAATAAACAGGTAAGAGTAAATATTTTTTTAAAATAATATATTTTGATATTTCCTGGGCAAAGGATAAAGTATCCAACAGAAGATAAAAAAATTCTTATGTAACAGAACTCCCCTGAGTCTCAAGTGAAGTTAAGAAATTTGAGTGCCATGGAGAGTTATGGCTGCTTGGCTTGTTGCTTCTATCCAACTGTATCACATAACAAGAGGAACAGTCTCTTAAAGCTGCCTTTGAGAGAGCTATGTATAAATATCATTAATGTCTACCAAGATCTGAGTTTATACTCTACACTGCATTAAAAATGTTCCACTAAATGACCACAAATCCACACTGCGTCCATAGGGCCCAACAGATGAAGTCAATACAATACTGTGAGAGCAATAATGGTTTAAATCAAGGTGTATTGGTTCCATTTATATTCCACTTTGTTGTTTGTACAGCTGCTTATAATCTAGTCTGTCTTGTTTGAGCCAAACCTATAAAATACATATAGTAGGAAAGGTGTGATACCGTAGCCTGGTATTCAATGAACAGATCTTGTTCTTACAGCTGTTATTCAACAAGATTATTCAGACACACAGCCTCTCTCTGCACCTTTGCTCCATTTGCCCCACAGTCAGATTTTGCTCATGGTAGCACTTCCAACTAGGTCCCATGCAATTGAAAAAGAATTTACAGGAAAAAAAAATGCATCATGGAAATCTTCATTTGTAACACAAAAATAGTTTTTGAAGAACACAAATATTGAAATGTACATGATTATTTTCTATAAGCCAGCTGCCTTGAGTGAAACAAATTAAATCACAAACTCTTTCTAATTTTATTTTTTTTAATATCCTTAAAATCAGGTTGCAGATTCTTACTCCTGCAGTTTACCCTAGAGTGTGTAATACTGTCCCCTTAAAAACTTCTTTCAAGATAAATAAACAATGAAAACTAATTTTCTTTTGAATGATTTGGATTACAGATAATGAAGAGAGTAGCATAATATAGTTACATTACTATGCAATACCAGTAACAAATACCATAAGCCTTCATCTTACTGCCATTTTATGCCAGAATAACTTAATGGAAGGACAAGAAAGATGTCTGGAGAGTGATGCTTTTAAGGGTAAAGATTTTACAAAAGCATTAGTAAAACTAATGGCAGACATCTTGCATTAGTGTAGCTCTGATAAGGTGTTGCCAAAGTCCCAGAAATGTTCAGGGTCAGATATTTGTGATTAAAATTGTTATTCAAGTTCATCATCATACACAAAAAAATCAGTTGGGAGACAAGGAAGATGCTTTTAAAGGCAGATCCCACTACAAGCTGCAGGGCTGAGAAGATCCTGCCCACACACAGGTTGAAAAATGCAACAGGCTGTCTCCTGGGAAAGGAGTAACTAAAATTAAAAACTTTTTGGAGTTCGCTGCATCACAAGAAAAAAATGTCTTCAACTATATTTGCTTTCAGTTCTTCAGAAGAAAAGGACTGGAAATACAGCTCATTTTTGAGACTAATCAGCTAATGATAATAGGGTTGTTCATTATGCTTCATATAGAGTAAATGACTGTATATAATTTTTTCCTGACGCAAATAAAAGTTTGTATGGCAATTCTGTAATTTCATAATTAGTGGGCATTGTGATTACTATTAAAAAAAATCATCATTTGCCAACAACTACTATATCAGAGTGTTTTTTATTTCCTACTCTAAGGACTGAGAAACATTTTATCATGATTTACTAATATTTCCAAATGCTGGCTTTTTGATAGAAATCAGTATAATTCTGCCTTCTTCCTAAACTGCAGATAGCTAATAGAATCACCAATTTAAACTATACAACAAATTGGAGGTAGAAAAGTCAAGAAGTTAAATCTTTTCCAGCTTGTAATGCAGAGCAAATAAGCTGCTGAATGCCACTTTGGAGTCAATCCTTTCTAAAAGCTCTCTGCTGAATCTGTTCAGCTCACTGAATGTGGACTTTAGCTACTCTTAGGAGCCATTCAGCACAAGATGACAAAGTTTTAATGTTTTTTTGGCTTGCCCCACCACTTTGTTCCCTAGCTCAGAAAAAGCCACTTCTCTCAAACCTGACCAAGGCCTAGAAATAGATATTCAAGTCTGTCTTTCAGAAAACTTATTCCACATAATATTTTTCTTTGAATAATCTTCCTCTTTTAACTCTTGTACATCTGAGTGACAGAAGATGTAGAGATCTGCCATAAGCTGACTCTCAGAAAACCTAAAAATTGCTTGAAAGGAATCAAAATAAGGCTGAAAGGAAACAGAACTTGAGATCTCTGTGAAATGAAGTTTCTGAATCAGATAGTTACACTTTGAAAGAAAGCCATTAATCACTGGGAAAGGGTCTTTGTACTCTCAGCAGTCCATCTCAGAGAAGAGTTTCTCAATATTTTTAAATTTAGGGGCCACTTAACCTTTCTGCAAAAACATCTGAGCATTGCTTTTTGGAGTGTTGCCACAGTCCCATACATTCATTTACAACCAGTTTATTCCTGTTCATTTATAATTTTTATTTTTATAATTTGCCTTCCCTGTTTGCCAGCCTGTTTAGATTGTTAGTTTATGATTTGCTTTTATCCTTTTTATGAAATCTTTTGAAATCATTGTGTAGATCACCCTTTACTATTATACTGATCACCAAAGGATCTAGAAAATATGACAAATTGACAGTTAAGAAATAATTAATTTTGTGTAAATCTATTTTTGAATTTCAGGAAATTAATTAGAATATTTTGTAGAAACATTTAAAATTTTCTCTAGAAGACAATTTTTTTGATTTGGTTTTCTAAAAGGTCAAAAAATAAGCACATTTTACAAGTTCCACTGTATACTGAAGAAAGAAAGAAGCTAACGTTAACTTGTTTGTTCATTTTGTTACAGTAGATTGTCCATAAACAATTTTATGAAGTTTAATTTCTGAGCATTTAATATGCCAAACTAGAGGTCCAGATAGGTCCTAGTATTCAAAACTGCAGGTCTAAATCAACCCTATTACCTGTAGTCCAACTGTGCATGAGTAGGTATTCAATCACACAACAGCTGCTGATACCATTAAGCTTTCAAAGAAGCCAAAAGACCAGGAAAATTGTAAAAGGGACACAGCAATCCACTGCACTGCTCAAGAATAAGAGCTCAAAAGAAGAGGAAGGACTACTTGCAAAAGTTATGAGCATTATCTTCCACTATTACTTTCTAGATATGTATTAATAAATATTGTCTTCTAGCAATGTTCCAAATATCTACCTGTAAACCCTTGTGGTACTTTAGCCTGGTTGGCTGCCAGGTACCCACCAAGCTGCTCAACAGGACAGAGAAAAAGTGACAAGGACTCGTGGGTCAATTACAATTACAGAGAAATTGTAATTACAGAGAAAACAAACTTGACTGGGGGAAAATAATTAATTATCAGTTAATAAAAGTAGGATAATGAAAATTCTAAAACCACTCTGCCTCCAAACCCATTCTCTCAGACAATTGGCACTTCTCATAGAGATAAAGACTTCCTTCCCAAAGAGGATGGCACAGTCAGACCAATCTGGAGGCCATTCTATCCCCAGACAAAGCTGCCTTGTTGTGTGGGACCCTACCAGCTTGTCTAGGCCAAAATGCTAACAAAGATAAATGTCATAATGGACATAACCACAAAATCTATGTCAGACCTTGGGAGAAAAGGTCTCTCTCCCATGTTTGCCTATGAGTGGTGACTGTCATGCCTATATCTACTGTAAATGGCCACATTGCCAGATAAATTCAGTTCCATGGTGATGACAGCCTGATGAGTTGCTTCCCAAAATAGCTGCTGGATGGTGTCCAGCTCATCCAAGACCCTCACCCCAAATGGAGGGTTTCAACAATCTCTTCAAGCAGGAAAAAAAAAAAGAGAAAAAAAAAAAATTCAACAATCTCTTCAAGCAGGAAAAAAAAAAGAGAAAAAAAAAAAAAAAAAGGAAAACACTCTATTGGTTTTAAACAATAATAAAAATATAAAGTATGAATTATCTTGGGGATTTCAGGGAAACACTGCAGTATCAAAAAACCCTGTCAAACAATACACTGAGGTATTGCAATTATATTTCCCCAGAATGAGAAAGGAAGACTTCAGTGTCCTGTTTCATGTCTCATGGGAAAATTAACTGCAGGGTGAAATGATCTGTTCAAAGCAATTATTTTGCACTTAATCCCTAGAAATCATTTGGAGACTCAAAATAATGACTTCCAAACCCTTTGGCATTTGGCCACAATCCATGAAAATATAGCATAACTCTGGAGAAGGAGTATTACCCATCCCCCCATTATGCAACTTCAGAATCCTTAAAATCCTTTTCAAAACTCTTCCCAGAGCAGAAACCATTTGCGGAAGTGACCTTCTAGAGGTGACAGAAATTTAGTTTGCAGGCCTGAAAAGAAACTACACCCCTATGTGTCTAAGGCCTGTGTTTCATATCTGCAAAGTAAAAAAAAAAAAAAAAAAAAAAATTTCTTCTGGCACAGTTTCCTCACAAATAGCAGATAGATTATTACATAACTGAAATCCAAGCTCAGGCTTTTGCTGGGTAATTGAAGGATTTCTTGTCCTAGAGATTAAGTGATTTTTATTACATGTAGGTGGTTCAGTGCAACTCACTTTACATCCTGTGCATCCCCAACTGTGGCAACTTTCATCCCAATGTGTATTTGTCAACTAATTTAAAATGAGTTTGATGTGGAATTTTTTCTTCAGTGTCTTGAAGCAGAAAGCCAGACTTAAAAATAATTTAGGACAGAGTTAAAAATGTTCAAGCTACATCCAGGGAAAGCTAATGAAGAATTAAGTATTCTGGAACTGATCCCTATCCTATTAAATCAGTGTGTGTTTTTATATATTGATTTAAATTGACAAGTCAAAACTGTGAAGATTTGTGTTAAATTTAAAACAGGAGGAAAGTTATTTGTTGTAAGAGGGAATTATAGTTGATAAAAAAATCCCTAGTTTCCCTCTTTAATCTTTTGATTGCCTTCCAGAGAGATATGACATGCTTTTAGTTAAACATTTCAGAAAATCGTGTAATTTTTTATTATAGTGTGATGAAAACTTCAACCCTCAACTACAAATTTTTGATGAATGTCAAAAATAGACATTTTATTATTAAATACAACATTTAAATGCTGTAATGATCTGTTATTAAAAAAATTCCATGCTCCAATAGAATCAGACTCTAACCAATCTCTGAAATTGACTAGAACATACTAAAAAAAAAAATCTGTGTCTTAAGGTAAAACAGAACAAAGCCTGTAACAATTGATCTGGAATGCACTGGATAGCAACGTTAATACTAAAGTTTCTTTTAGAGCCATAAAATATTTCTCCATGCTAATAGAGATTTTTGTGGTGTTGTGTTGAATTTGTGGCCTATATGAAATTAAAACACCAATGCCATTGACTCTACTGGAGGGGTTAATTTGGCTTCAAGGAAAGACTATAGCTTATATTTCTTTAAAGCTTACGCCTTATATATACACTAAATGAAAGGTGTCAATTAACATTGTGACAATGAAGGTATTCTTCTAATAATATTAAGGTTAAAAGATTAAGTTTTCCTAACAGTTTTTGGTTTTCTTTGTTTTATTATGTAAAGGCAAGGTCTACTGCCAGAAATGTAGTCCATGAGTGCACTTGCACTTGCTTTTTGATAAATCTGCCACTGAGAAGAAGCATCAATACCGATAACTTGCAGGCTATGGACAGCTTTGCCTCTTCCCTCCACGACATCTGCAGACTATTTCAGACACTTCTTTCACAATAATTTTCACTAAAAGCAAATAAAATAATGCTAATTTTTTGAGAGTCCCATTGCCTTTGTTTTCAAGGTCACCTTTGTTAGTTTGTTTACACAGTCAGAACATTGTCTAACTTCATTTTGGGGGGATGGCAGTACAGCCCTTCACCAGAGCACCCTCCTTCATGTCGTGAGTGACACATCTGCAGACCTCACAAGTTAGTCAGTTTTGGTTTAGCAGCTCAAACTTCCCAGGCAAGGTGTGTGGAGCATAGAAAATCAAGCACAGCAAAATGCTGGCCTTCTCAGTGCAGTAAAGGCAGTAAAGATTATCTTTCTTGAGAGGCCCTGAACTGAAGCGGAGTCTAGAAGGAGATAATGTCAAAAACATTGGTGTTTCCTTCAGGACTTTGATGTAACTGAAATAAGATTTTCAAGATCTGAAATTTGGACAGATTATTCATGTGGCATTTAGATAATTAACTACCACTTGTGCACAACCTTGAAATGCACAGCCTTTCTAATTATTAATACTTTTCTTCTAGGAAAACAGGTTTAAACAGAAAACCTTTCATAGAAACAACATATTCAAATAGAGTGTGAACAGATTCATGTGCCTTTGAGAAAATTTGCCTGTAATTATTAAATCTCATTGGCTCTATATGAAAAACAATTTATCTGAACAGAAGTTGATTTAAAGGTATCTTTTATATGTGGCAAATTTATCAAATCTACTGCTTTCACATTAATCATGAATTATCTGGAAAGTTCTGATTGCTCATTCAAATTGCCATTGTCAAACAGTGAGTTTATTATATTCCGGTTGGGTTGCTTGTGTAGCTTTTTTTTCTTTTCTGTGGTTTATTGCCTATGTTGGTGGAAAACCAGAAAACATTCATTAGCATGGGAAGTAATACTGGTAACTTTGAAGATATGACATATTCTACAATAGTCCCATTTTGATTCACAGATAAAACAGCTCTATTGTAAAATTTCAGTGTGTAGAGAGGGGATTTGAGGAAAACTTAAAATTCAGAATATTATTTTGTCTATGTCAGCATTTGCTGAAGTAAAGCTGCTGCATTTTGGTCTCTAAGTCAGGAATGGTACATCCTGATGCTCTTATGAAAGTTAAATAAATTTCTTTCCTAGGGCTATCATGCCAAGTCATATTTACAACAATACACACATAATTTTCTTTAACATAAATGCTAGCAATTTTTCATAAGCCCTACATGCAGTTGCAGGTTAAAATATTAAAATAAGGCTCCAAGTGAAGTGATAGGTTGAGCTGTAAGTAGAGAGGATGCAAATGCTAGTATGTAAATATATACAAGAAAAACAAACCTTTCTGAGGTCACCAAGATTTCTATCAGGCAAATAGATTTGAAAAGTAAATTTCAAGGTCATTCATCTGGAAATCAATCATTGCTGTAGTACAGATTATCTAATAGACACTGTTCACTGATGGAGGTTTATCTTTCTGAAGTTTTCCCAGACTCTTTCAAGGTTAAAATGCTGTCTATTATTCATCAAGCACAAAAAGGATAGTCACATGGAGCACGGATATCAAGCAAGGCCTATCAATAATGTTTATTTCCATCTAAGCATAAAATGTGTTTGGGGTGCACAATCAGAAGATCAATCACCAATCCACCTATCAGGGGACATGTCACCTGTTTCTTGCCTTTGTTCTCCCCCTATGTCTGTTTCTCTATATTCTTGTTATGGTCAGATCACATCTAGGGCCCAGTGGGTGATTAGTTAATAAAAATCTCAATGTAATTGGAAGTAAATGCAGCATACACTAGGAAAAAGACCAGTAGAAAATTTTCTTCAGCCTCCACCTTATTTCCTTCAAATTCCCAATGAAACATGTTAAAAAGCATAGAAAGGTATATTGCCTTTAAAGCAAATTGTGAATTGTTTCATTCAGCATTAAAATCTTTCTAGAAAATGTCTTTTTCAGTAGAGATCCACTGAAATAAACCTATATCTAATGTGATGGTTTTAGGTTATGCAAAGAATTCTATTGTTGCTTTAAATAGAAAGAGAAGGCTGTTGTGTAAAGACTACACAGCTAATTCAGAAAAGAAAAAGTACATTGATTTGAAATTTTTTTTACACAGTTTTGCAATGTGAATCTAAACACTAAGATCAATTCTTTGTTTTATTACATCAATATGCTTAAGGACTTGCTGTACAAAGAAATGGGCTAGTTCATGTCAGAAATAAAGACAGACAGCATTCAACTCCTTGGCAACTTCATGTGGTGACTATATAGATGTTTCCCAGTTCTCTGTTCTTCTCATATTTTGATGTAGCGTCTTTCTTTAAAACAAAGACTATTTCAAAGAGTATGGCTGATGCCTTGATTCCACTCTGATTAATTCATTTTGCCATAGACTTCTATACCTTTGAAAGAATACCTTCTTAGTGATTTCAAGGTTGGAATGTTTTGTCCTGTTCCAATCTAACTTTTGTTACTGGATTTATCTGTAAAACTTCCACTCCTCTGAAGATATCTGAGATTTGCATCTTACCTCTGTATGGATAGAATTATGCTAGCCTGGTTTCCCTCAAAGCTGGATGTTACCGTGTGTGAATCATAAAATCATATCCTTTTTTTTGAAATTGTCTTTTTTAAGATTTAAACCAAAAACCAGATGTGTTTGAAAGCTCTCCTAAAGTTGAACTTAGATGACTCAAAAAAAGCCCCAAATGACTTATAGCAATCCAACAACACTAATAGGATACAGGATACTTGACCTGTGTTTGAATTTCTCTGCTGGCACATTGAATTCATGATCACTCTTCCCTGGAGCTGGAAAAGGAACTTCCTTCTTCTATGTGTTACAGGATGATGGTATCAACATATGCAGTAGAAAGAAATCAAATGGGGCTTAGCACGGCAAGATCCAGCTTTAGAAGGACAGTTAAACAGGGAGAAAATCTGGATATATGTTGACTGTCTACATTTAAAATATTCTTACTTTAAAAAGGATTTTTATACATGAAATAAAAATACAGAAATTTTTAGATTCCTTGGAAGAGAATATAATCTTCCCATATAAATAAATTATTAAAGCAGATGTGGTGACTGGTTTCTAAAAAATATCATGCTTTCGTTTTAATATAATTTTATATGTTATAAACTTTTCTGAAACTGAAATTTATTACAGAAGGCTTCTTAGATTCCTTAATGACTGTATATTTAGATTTAATTAGTGGGAGAAATTTCTTGCATAATATCCAAAAGCTATCTGATATTTTCGTAGTATATCTGAAAAATTGCAGCTGCTTCCATTGTTACTTTTTAAATTACAATTTTTGGCATCAATTGCATTAATGCTGTATATGCTATCAAATACCTATATTTTCTAGAGAGTTAAAACTTGAAAATTAATAAATCTAATTAAGAACTTCAAGTTTCTGGAATTCTTACCAAGGCTACTTCCTGTACAATAAACAATAAAAAATAAGTCAAACCAAGTTGAAATAAGAGATAAAGAAAATAAAAAATCAGTCCAACCAAAATGTACTAGATCCTTCAAGTAAATAGTTATCAAAGAACTGTGACAAAAGAGTCTTTCTGATTTGGGATACATTCATACCATGAAGATATTTTGTAGGTTTGTTAAAAGTAGGAACTTTTAACCTTTACGTGCACAGTGAACAAGAAGGAGCTTAAATTGAGGGTACTATGCCATTTAGCTTAACGGCACATTTGTAAAGTCACTGAACCCTGTCCAGATGAGAGATAAGGAGAATATTTTCATTTTTCCTGTAATAATTTATTCATTTCTGACCATCAAAAACAGCTCAAATATACCAGTACAGATCCAGGACACAATACTACAGTGCAAATCCCTGTTTAGCCTTAACACCAAAACCATTACAAATATATATTTCTTAGCATCTGTTGTGATGACAATAAGAAGTCTTATTATAAAGGTCCAAGTCCCCAAGAAATTAAAAAGTATAGAGACAACAGTATAAATTGTATGTAATTCCAAGATGCTGCAATATTTCTGAGGGGTGACTGAACATAAAATCAGAAATAGCAGCTGTGATTTCCTGGTTCCTCTTGCTTCTTGTAATTTCTTATGTTAATCAAAAGACAGATTAAGAATTTATCATCAAATCCAAGTATTCAGAGCTCCTGACCTATATGTGTGTGTTCTTATTTTCAATGAAAATATTTACACACCTGTCTACCCATCTTCAGTATTTTTAAAGATGGTACAAGCAATGCACACAAGTTTCTGAGGACAATGTTGTTCACCAGTCTTCATTCACACAAAATCTTGCAAGGAACTAAAGCTGCCAAGCTTCTATAATTACAGGTCCAAATGTTTGTGCATCTGGGCTCTTGCACATGTGTAGGAGTGCACCAGCTGTTCCCTTCCTCTGCAAAATTTTCTCCTTTCCATTTTACCTTGTGAGGAAAGGTTTCCTAAGGCAGCTGATAAAAAATTTGGGATCAGATGAGCATGAACTTTATCATCTAGCTCAGAACTGAGTCTCTCAAATTCATGTAGATTTGCCAACCACTGTAAAAAACCCAGGGTTTTTCCTTTGATCTTTCTGATCATTTACTGAGACAGTAAGAGAGCAAGAACAAGTGAAGAACGAGCTGGAAATCACATTCAATATGGAGTGGGTTAAATTGTTGTTATGGGCCTAGGGGATGATTGAAGTAGAGACAGAAGCACAGTTAAAAGCATCTGACACAGCGAAGAAGAGAGGATCAGAGCTGTGAAGCTGGAGAGGACAATGATAAATACTGGGATATTCACAAAGTGAAAGAAGAAGCCAAAAAATAAATGGATACACTGTACTTGAAATCAATTTCTTCTAGAGGCTTTTTTTTTCATAAATGTTAAGAAATGGGGCAAAACAGTGTTATAAACTTTGCAATATAGTCATCTGCTTGATTATGGCCTCAGTTGCTGCAGTGACCAACCACTACCTCAATGTTTGGGATAATTACATATTTAATTACCTTTCCCACAAATACTTTAAGGAACTTTGTGGAGTTTTGAGGCTTTCTGTTGCTTTTTTCAGTTTTATTGGAGGGGTTTTTTTGTTTTCTTTTCTGTTGTTGCTGTTTTTGTTGGGTTTTTTGTTTGTTGTTTGGGGGTTTTTCTGTTTTGTTTTTGGTGGGGGTTTTTTTGTTTGTTTTGGCTTGGGTTTTTTTCTTGGAATTACTAGGAAATTAATTCCCTTTTTCAACAGTTACTACCTACCAAGGCAGACCACATATAAGACAAACCTCTGTAGTCACACAACAGACCACCAAGTGTGTGTCACAGGGTGCAGTGCACCAAGACTCCGAGGAGGATGTCTCCCTGCTCCTGAGTGTGCATCTGGAGCTGCTGCAGGTGAGTGCTGGGACAGCACAGCCTAGGGGAGAGCTGCGCAAAGAGCCCTGCAAAGATGGGCTGTGAGCAGGCTCACCTGGGGCTCACCCAGGCACCCTCAGCCCTTTGGCTTGGGAGTTCATCCCAGCTCAGTTGCTGCCCCAGGTGCTCCCCTGAGCCATCAAGGTGTGCCTGTGTCCAGTCCTGGCCCTGACCTGACTGCACTGGCTTCTCTTCCTGCCTTCTCCTCAGGTAGAGGAGGTTACAAAAAATTTGTCTGGGGATGCCTAGGCTCTCACCAGCCACTGGATCTTCTCTGCTCTCCTGGTTTAGGGACAGCAGGATTCTGTCTAGATGCCAGTCTGCTGTCACCCTCAACACCTAGCTCCCTCCCCTCAGCGGACTAACCCATCCTTGCTGCTTCTTGAGGGGATCAACTAACTTGATGAAAGGATGCAAATGTGCCCCTAGAAAGCCAATAGTAGCCAGAGAATTAATGCATACGTTAATATCTTTTCCATTTTTGACAATACAGGCTGATTTGCTCATGATAGTAGACGTATAATTTAGATGCAGTTTTGAAAACAATGTAAACAAAAAACTCAGAAGTGTGTTATTTTCAAGATATTATATTACATTGTAACATATAAGAGGAATTCATTTAGGTATTTGTGTGTCACTTACAGGGTATCCCTTTTCTCCAAGACAGGCCATAAAGTGAATGGTTTTCCCTAAGAACCTGCTCAACTCACTATTTAGGTAAAATCAAGTATGAAGAGGAAGGATTTCTAATGTGTCCTCAGCGTTATTGAATCCGGATTTCTACTGGACTAAATGGAGAACAGAAAGACTCAACATAATGCTATCTCACCATGAGGTACAAATTTTGCAGGACATTTTCACTCTTGTTCCAGATGCAGTGGAGTGATAGCCTAGAGCAAGTCCAAATCCTAAATGACTTTTCAAAGCAGAGCTGATTCCTCCAATTGCATTGGAAAATGATCTGGTAGCCTATGTAAACCTTTGGGCTCAGAGACCATGTACCCTGTACTGCTCCTACTAAGCAGGAAATCATACTCTTCCAGAATAAACTTCTGAGTTTTTTTAGATGAGAGAATTTTTTGCTACCATTATTAGAGCAGAAAGTGGCAAAGCAGTAACTATGAAAGATTCAAATGGTAAAATATCAGTGCTAAAACCCTTAGTTTCCTAGGCAAGGAAGCAAAGTCATACAGGTTTTTTTTCCACCTCTAACTTCTCCTCTTCAGATATTTTTCTCCTCTTCTCTTGAAAGAGCCTTCTTGTCTCCAGATTTTTTCTTGATGATTGCTCACAGCAAATTCTTACTCTTTTCTATATGGGTATAGGTTGCGTCCATCAGTTATGTAGTTGGTTTTCCCTTTCCACCAGCATCAATTAATTCTTACTTTGCCATAATATTAAATATTTTTAAATCGAAATTGTATTCTTGAGTAAGCAGATTGAAAAACAAAATACATTTCAATACACAGTCATTATACTTTATAGGAAAAATTGGCATAGGATACTCTTGAAAAAAACAGATATATTTTCATCTTTTTCAATATAAACAGGTATTTTCCCTGTCACCTTCTCATATTTATGCTTCATTCCCAGACTTTCATATATTTCCTATTGTCTATTATTATGCTTGAGCCAGCTTGTCAGGCAAAACCTCCATTGTCCATATACTTCTACATGCTTCCTACAATAGGTAGGAACTCTTAAGAGATGAAAGTGTAAACATTTTCATTTATATTTTTGTTTTCAAAATAAGCCATGAAACTCTTCAACACAATTTACTCTGCTCTTAGTTGAGTAACCATTTAAGCACACTACAGTGAATGTCCATAGTCCCACATCTTTCAACTTGTTTTATTACTCCTCACATGAATTTATTTTGTTAGCAATTCCAAAAGAGAATCACATTTTTCTTTCTCCTGCTCTCAGACACCCACTAGGGATGACTTAAACTTTGAATCAAAATGAAAGAATTAGTAGGTCATAGTAGCACAGCACAACAGGAAATGATAAATAGCATAAGCAGTTTAAACTGTAGACAAAAATGCCAGTAAGCAGAATGCAATTATTTAGGCAAGCTGGGAACTGTCCAGGACACTGTTGCCAATATGCAAACTCCTGGAATTCTTATATAAAAGATTAAGCATAGAAGTAATCATGCTTAGTATTCCTGTCATATTTTCATCTTCAAAATACAAAGTCAATGAACTAGCCATTATTAATTTTCCACAACTGTTCAACACAATAATTTACCAACCTGATCTGTAGTATCACTTCAAACATCCATCGTTGTCCTTAAAAATTGGCTAAAGGCTGAAACAAGGCAGGGAAAATCTTTGCCGCAAAGCTTACAAGATTTTACTTTAATTTTGGAAATTAGAGTTCTTCTTTTTCAGTAATCTGAAATTTTGGACACAAATTATGTGCTTCAGTATGAAAAAAACTCCAAATCTCAAATCTCCAGAAAACTTAACCCCTCAAATAAAAAAAAAAATAAAAAAAAATTCTTTCAAATTTCTAACATAAAATGTGTCATTTATACCTGAAATTCCACTCAAGAGGCCATGTTCCAAAGTTCCTGTTTCAGTCCCTTTTCTCCAGAATTTCTAAGATGTAGGGATGAAGAAGTATTTTGATTGTTCCTGTGGAGAGCAAAGTCCAGATGTCAAAAACCCTCACTGGTGCTGTTAGTAATTATGCTGAAACTCAACTCAGTTTCAAATGCTCTTAAGCTGCTGTCTCTGACTACAGGGTAGTGCCAGGGCACAAGGGACTCTCTATCAGTTCTTTTATCTCCAGACTTCCCCATCAGCAAATGTACCTGGCTTGTCCTGGATTCAGAAGCCAAATCAAGATTCGGCACGCAGGAAATGTGAGCAATCAGGGACAGTGGCTCATGAACATGCTTAGAGGCTAAAATAAAATATAAATGCTCAGACTTGCAAGGAATCAAAAGATTCCAGGTCAACACTGAGAAAGTTGGAAAGGCATCTTTGCCGGTCCAGCACTGGGTGTGGAGAGAATTTGCTACTGGACCCATAAATTTACAAGGCTACTCAGAGCTGGATGTCCTTATCCCCATGCCAGGGCTTTCTTTCCACAGACAAGCTGCACTATACATTCAAGGACTTTTGAGACACCATCATCCTCTGAGAGTAAGTTTGCCTCAGAAAAATTCTGACCAACTCTAATTTTACCTGAGCTCATTTAAGTTCTGTCAATAACCAGTTCACAATATCACAAAGGCAGAATCTTTCTGGGATACCTCACTATAAGACTTGTTCATATTCTGCAGCAGACACTATGTAAGGAGGAGCTTGCAAAATGTATTATGCATGTATGTGTCTTAGCTGTACAAATTGATCTCTAGAGTTTGCCATAAAATGCTCAAGTGCAAAGGGCTAAAAACATGAAAGAGTAGATGGAGAACAAGTAATATGCTTCATTAATATCATGACATAGAGAAGGAATAACATTAGTTTTTATTAGTTGGTTACTATTTGTACAGTTCTTTGAATATATAGCATGCTCCATATAAACATTAAATTATTATTAATATTAGGCTGTCAAATCTTTCTGTGTTTTGCTTCTCTCACATGCTGGGTACTATAAAAATGAATACATGCCTAAGAGGATGAGCACTAGATCAATCAAATCAAATCAAATCAAACCAAATCAAACCAAATCAAGACAACACCTTTAATGAGCATTGCTGAATCTCTTTTGCAGATGGCAGTAAGGCTTTTGCACCTGCTGCTCTAATATTCATTGAAGTACTTCCTTTTGACTTCACAGATTTTTAACTTTTTTGCAGAATGGATAGATCAACACTCACCCTACTATATTTTTATTTTGATGCTATACTATTGTGCTGGTTGAATTTCTATCTATTTGCACCCAATTTTGAATTCTTTTCTGACATCTTATTATTACAAGCATTAGTTTTGTTGAAAGTCATGAGATCTTCATTCTACCACTGTGTTTAGAGTGAATACTTCAATTTTGTGCTGATGTCCTGATTGCATAGAGTATTGTATGACCTACTTCATATGAGCATCAGATGAAAATTACAAATCTGTCCTTTTAAGACAACCCAAAGTATTTACAGATGTCTGGGTTAAATTTCATATAATATATAAAATTTATATGAGTATGCATATTTATATGCATATCAGTTGCAATGTTAATGCAGTATAATTACACTTGCAAGGTGACTTGACTAGTGCTCTGCAGAATCAAGTGACTTTCCTTTCATAAAGTACCTGGCTAATCTAAGAATCAGAAGTGATGTCTTTTTAGAGGTAGGGTACTATTTTAGTACAGATAAATATACAAAAGAGAAAATCAGAGAGACAAATGACAGCAAAAGACACAGAAAAGTGAGGAAAAAAGACAGACACCCCCCTCAGAAAAAACAAACAAACAAACAAACAAACAAAAAAACCCCACCCCAAATCCAAAACAAAAAGCAACATTTTTGAAAGTTGTGGGATAGTGCTTGATTTCCTCAAGTGCAGGGTAAAGCAGTGTTTCTCATGCCTCATATAAGTATGAATGGGATTGTATCAAAATAACCTGTTTTCATCATTATATTTTCCTCCTAACCAAAATAACTCACAGGACAACAGATTTTGACTAACTATTCAGTTTGAAAGAATTGTATATCCTCTTTCCTTTGAACTATGACTCATCCTACAGAGTTCAGAGCACTGCAGTCATCTTTTCTCTTTGGTATCATTGTATATTATCAGAGTGGAAGGTGATACTTAGCTAAATGACCTACTGAAAAAACTTGATCTTGCTTCACTCCCAATAATGTATCACATGGTAGATAAGAAACAAATGAAACATGTGTATAATTGTTAAGAAAAATCATTTAGCAGTAATATTTAGGGCTGCAGTGCAATGGGAAAGCCAAAAAGAGTTTTTTAGCTAAGGAAAGAAACATCCCTAAACAAAAACTTACCTCTAATGACTTCCTACCAGTGTGAGACAGGATTGACACTTTTGCTCATAATATCTGAATGAAATGTTAGCAGCAACTAAAGCCATGGAAATGGATTCACATGCCCTGTGGGTGTGTATCTACAGCCCAGGATTAACTGGGTTACTTTTAAAAAGTGTAGACTTTTGTAAATAAGCCAAATTTCTAAATTAATTTGGAATTTCTGATAAACATCAAACTAATGTATTGGAAGTTTATTTTTTAATCTCCTGCTAATGCTGCTTTAAGCTTGCTTAGGCAGGAGCAGCATCCAGGGACATATATTTGTTCATGCCCTTGTCTTTAGGCTGCCCTACAGCCTGTCAAGGACTGGCAGAAAGCATTGCTCTGGATAATGTCAGCTGTTATGCACTGGCCTCATTATAGCCTGACTTGGAAGAGCTACTCTGTAATTTATATAAATAAGATTTTTTTTTTTTTGTTGAGGCCAGTGTACTGAGAGAAACATGTACTGTATGCCTGTCACTCATAAACTAATTCATACATATCATGTGTCATAGTAATATTTTGTACAGATTTATTGAATTATTTTATAGTCTTTGTTGGTTTTCTAAGACTATTTCACAGCAGCAAAATCCAAATTCTCTGCACTCATTTCTAGATGTCTTTAACTATATGGCTCTATATAGGTGTGATATAATTACTGAAGTATCAGTGAAACTTAAACATTGAAAAAGGAAATCATTTGCATTTGGACCTAAAAATTAGTTTTTCATTCAGCTTTAAAATAGCAAGGACTAATGTTATAATAAACTCCATTTTAAAACTCCATTCCCAAACCTCACTCTCCAATGGTTAGAAGAAACCAGGGCAATTGATTTATTCAGACTTTGCGCCACCTTTTTAAAACATTAAATTAAAGAAAAATAATCCTGTCCCTCAGTCCCCATCGGAGAACCTGATGTAAAAAAAACCAGAATGTCTCCTGGACATGATAAACTTGACCTCTACCTATTCCTATCTATCAAATCTAAGAATTGTTCTGGTGCTCAATGTTACCTCCTCTGGGCTCAGTAATTAAGAGCTGACCTCAGGTGACCTACTAGAAAAACTTCAGTGATGTTGCATACACATCCTATTTATTGAAAGGAAGGAATATTAGCAGTTGGTACTAATACTCTATTTAGGAGGACTGCAGTTGAGAGAATGTTGTAATGAGATTGGCGTTTTACATGAGGAATTGGTACTACTTTCCTAAAATGCACCAGTGGTCTCCAAGTTATATTTGTGCTTCAGAGATAAGCCAAATGCCATTATTCTGTCCTGCAGCAGTCTGTATTTTTAGAAAAGATGAAATAACCAACACTTGCATTTTTTACATCTGTGATATGAACCAATAACCCCATGAAATTGGATGAGCACTAACCTTCTGTGAAAAACGATTAGCCCTATGTTCTAAGATAAAAATAATAAAATATGAAAAGTTTTTGAAGGGCAAGAATTATTTCTCCTGAACCGAGAATTAGATTTCTGTGTGGAATTACTGAGAAGATTTTTTTTTCCCAGAAAAGTGTGAAGCAGCAAGTAACACTATTTATTAAGATTTAATGAAATGCATGGAAAAGCTTGACTCTAAGACACATTTCTCAAAAACAATGTGGTAGCTAGGATTTCTGTTCATGCCTTTCATCTTGATCTTCAAAACTGGTGTGAATGCATACAAAGCAGAAAATGCCAGTGCTGCCATCAGGAAGACATTAGGTATAAAAGAACTTAAAATTCAATGCTTTTATAGTCATATGCATTAGTTCATTTCAAGTTTTGCTTAACCCCACATAAAAACCCTTAATTTAAAATATTTTTAATTATATTCCAGGAATAACTCATTTTACCTTAACTCAAAGAACAGTATTTACTACAGACTACAGTTGAATTTTCTAAGTAGAAAATTGAAACATATCCATAGATCACATTTTTATTTATATTTTTCCATTATTTTTGGTTTTTAATAGCATATTTTCCTGGTTTTTTCATGTGTTATTCAAAAAATCAAAACCTCTAGCATCTTGATTCTATTGTCAAATCAGACTTAAATACATTCTTAGAAAAACTAAAGAACATAATTAAATTACAGATAAAATTATTAGAAAGAAAAAAGGTAGCATTTTCAAAAACAGCTACCTACATGGTTTTGAAGCTGAAATTCCATGTCAGAAATTACTGGTAAATTTGGGGATCGTTTGCATTTCATTCAATATCAACAGAATGTAAGCAATTAAGTGCTTACATTCCTTTTGATACTTTTACATATATTTTAAGAAAAAGAATAAATCACAGGAAAAGGAAGACTCATTGATCTATTTTTCATAAAGTATATGTTAGACCGTCTGAAAACAGAAGGCTGTTGAGTAACTTAGAGATCATTAATATTTTGGAAGATATATAAAGGCTGAGACAAGAAGAAACAGTAGAAAATTTAAATCTTGGAAGTAGAAATGGCATGCTAAGAGGCAAAAGTAGACTGGAAGTCCCTCTGGATATCCACAGTATCCCATATTGGGAAAGCTAGCATGGCGGCCTCTTGGTAGAGTGTCGGACTTTCCTAGGAGCTCTCCCAGTGACAGGTACCTTTGTGTCACTTAACAGACCCAATGCAGATGGGTCTTGCCTGGTGGAGTCCCAGAGCTTTTCCCTGTCTCACCTCTGTGAGAGAAGAATGCTTTATATGCCTCTTGTTTTGAGACAAGGTCAAACAGACTGATAGAATTCCACTCATACAAATCTTTATGGATGTATGTATATGCATCTGTTTTAAACCCAAGACACTTCAGAATCCAGTTATCTCCCTCTTTCCTTCAACTGCACTGAATTCTTATCTCTACCTGAAAGCTGTTCTGATAAGTAAATTTATTCTTTCCATATATCCAATATTACTGGTGCCATGACCCTGATGAGAGTACTTGGAAAAGCCAATATGTTTAAATTCTAATTAAAGAAGCTGGAAAATAGGAACAAACCAACAAACAGAAGCCAGATATCCATATACAAAATATAAAATTGTCTGGAGACAGCAAAATGGAAGTGCTTTGATAACAACCATGCTTTAGGAACTTATGAAGATCATTCCAATAGGACCCAGTTTGCCCTGGAGTTTCAATTCTCTTGGGCTAGAAATAGGATAGTGAATGAGTTCATCTGCTCCAGACTGAAGGAGGGGATGGATGTTTCCAAACAGAGGATACAAATATAGGGAATGGGAGAAAGTTCTTACAGAGCTACACTGGTTTCATCTTTATATTGAGTCCAATGATTTTATTTAAAGACTGGCATCCTTTTTCTCTCAAATTAAGTCAGGTATTTAACCCTGAATACTACTGGACAGAGAATCTATAAATGATCTTAAGGCAACAAAGTAAAACTGCTTATACATATTATGATGCTACCAGTAAAGTAGTAATGTCTGATCTTATACTTCACAGTGTTCTTTGATTTGCTCTTTGGCCCTTCTGACTGTATAGCCTGTACAATTTGCCCATTCAGTAACCCCGTAATTGTATATAGGAGTGAAAACTACATAGAGACATCCAAGCCAACTTGATCAAACTTAGCCTGTATTCCAAAGGAAAACAGTCTGTGTGGGCACAATGCCGTTATGAGGGAGACACAGTGACTACCATGGAGTTGAAGCAGGAAAAGAGAAAGTTTAACTTTTTTTTCAGCTTATATAGATTTTTACAAAAGAGACCACATTGGAAGATTGAGGTTCAACCTCTTCAATTCCACTGGTCTTAGAAAGTATCCATCAATTGTCTTTCTTACAGAAAGGAATGTAAACTATATAGATAACTACAGGGAAACATTGCTTTGTTTACATTAAAGTGTGTGAAAGTTCTGACTCCAAACAGGAAGGCTGGAAAGCAAAGTGACAAGTCTGGGTTTTGCTAAATTTTCTTTATGACCATATCCACTGTTCCTCTCATTAACTTCAGTGGTATAGTACACTAACAGCACTGGTCAGTTTCTGACATTTTAATATGGAAGAATAGTCAAAGCTAGTTGAATGTCACAGAACATTGACTTGGACAAAACTAGAACTGGGTATGTCTAGAACTTGTCCTTTATGTGATCTCCTCTAGACAAGCTCTAATATTGGCTCTTAAACTGGAAAAGTTAGATTTCCTTGAAGTATAAACTTTAAAGGAGACAAAATTTAGAAGGACTGTCTGCCTAGCAAAAAACGTTTATTGAGTTCCTCCTTGAATGAAAGTTCTTGGCATAAAATCTTGGTCTGAAATAGTTCAGGGACATCTCAGGCTATGGCAAACTTAGCTTATTTCTCTGTTGTCTTCTGCTGCCTCCATGGTTAGGATACCTGATTCTTGTTCCTTTCTACATTTTTTCTTCCCCTCTCTGTTTGAGCTGAAGGTTCTAAGGCTCTCACTGTCATCACCTTGTTTTCTTTTCCCCTCTGTATACTGCAGACTGGACACAAGACATGCTTGTGATCCATCTCCATCTTACCTTCTCCTTTGTCCTTCCAGAAAGGCTGACATCAGAAGAGAAAACCCCTGAACATTCATTGTTTGGAATTATCCACATAGTGTGGACACACTATGTTAGCACAGCCTGAGCCCTACAAGCTTGCCACTGACTTAATGAATCAGTCAGGAGCTCTGTGCCAAGATCATGTCCTCATTGTGAAGAGGGAGAATAGCACTAGTGTTAGAGGAGAAAATGTGGAAGTCACTGTATCACATCTGCCTTGCCACTTCACATTTGGGGTTTTTTATTTCAAGGTGGGATTTTTGAAAGGCTCACACTCAGTATATCACAATGATGGAAGAATACTAGAAAAACAGTCAAGAAAGCATGTCCTAGAAAAGAAATAAACTTTCCTGAAATACTCTATTTCTATTCTACTCCTATTTAATTCACTAGGTGATAAAGTGCATCAACACATTTTGGATATCAAGCTAATACTATTTGTTTAAATTAATAGTCTGAAAGCACCTGTTAATCAACAATGCTTATGATTCTACCATTCTTTTTTACTTAATGGTTACAAAAATAAAACATATTTCATTTGATGTGGATCATCTTCTCTGATTTGGAAGACAACAGTAAAATATATTTATATGATTTGATTAGCAGCAAAAGCAAAATGAAACAAACAATATTGCAGTCATTAATCAGAATCAAATCCCTGCTGTGTTAGGCACATATCAAGCTGACATGAGAGAAATTATTTATTTACCACAGAGGGAAATTCACTTCTGCATAGAAAGATACAGGTCTATACATAATCTAAAGCCTGCATAAATCTACCAGTTTTATGTTGATTTTCCAAATACAGTAACATATTTTTCATAAAGAAAACAAGATTACACAGGAGAAAAATTACTTTTTTTTTCTTCAAGTTGAATTTCTCTTTTATTGCATACAAGATTTAGAACAAGTTTATGTACCTAAGTGTCATTTATAAAGTTCAATATGGCAATACTAACTGAAATTTTATCATCTTATCTGTACTAAGCTTCTCAAGATGAATACAAGTCATTTTTCTGAAAACTTGATTGCTTGCTCTGAAATAAATGTGAGGAACCATTTATGAGCTAGGATATATCTAAATCCTCATGTTTCAATGATTACACTGAGCTAGTTAAAAGGCAAAACAGTTTGAACAAACAACGAATAGCTCAGTTTCCAACACAAACAGAACAAGAGGTGTATAAAGCATCTCATTTTAGATGTTTTTCTGCCATAAAAAGAATCCAATCTCTACCTTTAGGTTGTAAAATCAGTCATTCTGGATCCTGCATCTCAGTAAAATTCATGACTTGAGAAATGGAGGACTGAATAAGCCATTGGAGGGTTTCTTGCAATACAACATATCATAATATAACTCTTTCACACCAAGTCTAACAGCTGTGCCACAATGCAAAGTGTGATGCATAGAAATTACTTGAGTGCCACAGTTAATATTTCCACCTCCATGCATATGAAATTTGTGTTTGCATAGATACTAACACGAAAAAGATAAAAATGGGTGACTTTCTGATATTTTCTATGACAAGTATCCTCAGTTTAAAGGTTTTTATATTAGTGGTGAAAAGAAAGTGTTCCTGAAACAAGGTCTTTCTACCTTAGGTTTTGGGAAAGATCAAATTTGGAACTGAGTGGTAAGTAAAAAAATTCCACATTTATTCAAGAGGAACGTTGTTTCTTTACAACATTCTGCTCTGAGAGCCAAAAGTGGGAGCTGTTTGAAGCTTTTGAGATCTGTGAAATGTTCAGAGTTTAACCTGAGATAGATATACTAGTAGAGTGAAAATGAGGTGAGCAAGAGAAATGAGGACTATAGTTTCCATGTGACTTTGAAATTTGTCACTTCTATTTCAGTGCCTTTTATGATTCATGACTACAGAGTACAAGATAGCACTGCATATAGTAAAAGATTACAAACAGAAGTTCTGAGGTGGATAAGCTATGAGCTCTGCAAATCTTCCCCAAAAATATGTCAATAAAAATTTTATAACTTTGCACTTGTTTTCTATGCATGCAGAACACATACCTTTCAAATGTTTTATACATAGGCATTTTTTGTTTTTTGCATTGAAAAATAATAACTCATGACTTTAACATTTTTAAAGTTGTGTCTCTTCAGGAAGAAGTGTTCTGAGTCTCTCAGAGAACATGAGAGTGCAGATTCCAATGATATAAAATGTCTTGACTTTTTCCCTGCAGCTCTGGAAGAGATAAGATTTTAATGCCTGCGAAGATACATTTGAACAGAAATAATATTTGAAAGGAAATTTCCACAATTTCTATACCTTTTAAAAGATACTACACTGTTAATTGCATGGCCAAAGGTATTAGATTAAGGAAAATAAACACCACAATTTAAAATTAAAATGTCATTGTGTTTAATTTAATTAAATACATTGGTTCTACCTTTAATGCTATTCCATGTCCTTAAATATGATTTTACTAATCTCTTCTCTGAAACTGTGATGACTGGCCCATTTTTAGCATATCTACTTCACTGCTGGGTACGTATTACATCCAAGAATGAAAGTTGTGAGAACAGTTGTGTTTCACTTGCAGAATACTGATTTGTGTAGGTGAAATTATAGAAAAGGAGGAAATATGATAACATAAAATAATGAATTCTCAAAGCTACAAATGATCCACATTTTCTAGATGCAGCAATTCTTTACAAAGCACCAAATAAAATAATGTTGTTTTATACAGAAGCTCACAAATATTAGCAAGAACTCTTAAACCACTTTTTGACAGATAAAGTTGATTCTAAAAGCCCACAAGAAACTGAACCATAAAAAATATTACTTGTTTCCAATGCCACACCAGAGATGCTGCCAGCAGCACATTATAATTAAATGTTGGCCTTTGGCATTAATTTTGCATGTTATAACCAGATTTTGTAAAATGGAAAATTACTTGTTATTAAAAATTTAGATATGCTTTAAAAGAAGGAAAACAGTGATCAATTACCACCAAGCTAGTGTGGTTCCTGGAAGACAAATGCATAGTAGTAAAAAAACATTGAAAGTGATACCAGATCAGACAGCAACTGGAGTTCAAAATCCCACATATTCAGTAAGCATCAAAAAAAAATTTGTATTCATCAGTTTCAAATTCCTTCCTTACACCTTTACCATACACACATCTAAGAACTAGAACAGTAAATACAGCAACCTTTTTCTCTCAGTACTGCAACATCTTGTCTATTTAATGTTGAGGGAGTCAATGTAAGTACTATAAATGGCACGTGTGTTACAGGTACATTAAAAGTGGTTTTGTAAAGCTTTTTATAATTATTAGTATTATTATTGTATTCCAAATTCATGATCTCTGAACTTGCAGAAGTACTGCAGTATTACTTTATTAATAAAGTTTAGAGCAGGAAATATTTGGAGAAAAATAATGGTGTTGCAGAGTGCCCCTCATTGTCAATATTCAAATGTGTCTGGACAACATCCTATGCTGTGTGTCCTGCTTGAGCAGGAAGGTTGGATCAGATGATGACTGTGGTCCCTTCTAACCTGGCCCATTCTCTGATTCTGTGATTTGGTGACACACTTTAGACAAGATGCAAACATGAACATTATTCAAACAAATAGTCCTTTCTCTTTTCCTTTGCCCTCACACAGTTTCTGAAGATAAAGCAATTATCAGGATGTTCTCAGTATCAACCTTTCCCATCTCTTGTTAATTGTATTTGGCTGTGTGGTGAAGTTCCTGCCATGGAAGGCATTGTGAAAAGACACTTGTGACATGCAAGAAGGGCATGGCTATAGAGTCATGGGCAAACAACCCTGGAGTTCAGCCACCCTCACACATCCCCAGCAAGGCACCAACCAGCTCTGACTTCTACACTGTGCAGCCATCTCAGTTTGGGGCTGTGGCACAGGGAGTCTGGGGTTAGTCTTGTGCTAATTTGGCTGCACAGCTTTAGCACAGGTTGGTATCCCCTGCTCCAGCCTGCTGAAGATGTGCACAGATGGAGCTAGGATTGTTCAAAAAACAATACTCAGCTGCTACAGGTCAGTCTCCTTAACACTCTATAGTTAGTGGAGACCGATAACATTTTCGGGGGAATCATGTAAAGCAGGAATGCAATATAGATTTTCCAAATTACATCCCACACACTCCACCCTGCTATGGAGGAATGTGCTTCCTGTGCAGCAATTTTTCATGTAAGTAAACCACAGTCAAAGCCTTAGTCAGTTCAAGACATGCTTTCAGTTCAGAGTTAACAATGCAGTCTTGTTTTTAACAAGCCTAAAGACACTCTGAAAGCCCTTACACATTTAACACTGCACTTGCCAGACCTTTAAAGATCTACAAAATGAACTTTGCTTCAGATTCTAATGCCCACAGAGAGAACCAGAAATTTGCCTTCCACAGGAAGGGTCAGTAACACCGCCTCTCCTTCAGCAAACTTTGAGTCCCAGTGTTTCCACTGTACAGCTTTGTGCTTAGTACAAAAAAACAAACAAACAAACAAACAAAAAACCCCAAAAAAACCCACAACAAAAAAACAAACAACCCCCCCCCCAAAAAAAAAAATCCCCCCAAAACAAAAAACAACTTTTTGTGGCAGAAATGGTTGATTGCCAATGAACCTGTCACCCCACAGGTAATATTATATTGGTGCAACATAGTAAATAACACTCTATGGCATGCACAATCTTGTCCTGAGCTGATTGGAAATCCTGTGACCAACATTTGCACAAATGTCAACTTGGCTTAGTAGGACAGTACTCTACTTGTTTAATTCTGGACCATGGCAGAAGAAGATGATCAAGTCCAAGGCCACCTAAGGAACCCAAATGTGCACAGGTCCATGGGACCTAATGGGATTCATCCACAGGTCCAGAGGGAACTGGCGAAGAAGTGGCTAAGCCATTATCCATCATATCAGTCTCATCTTGGTGCCTAATAATACGGATCAGATCTTCCTGGAAGCTATGCTAAGGCACATGGAGAATAAGGAGGTGACTGGTGACAGCCAACATGGCTGCACTAAGGGGGAATTATGCCTGACAAATTCAGTGGCCTTTTCTGATGTGATTACAGATATGATGAAACAGGGAAGAGTGACTAACATTACCTTCCTGGAGCTGTGACAAGTAGCATTCCTCAGGGATCAGTATTGGGAAAGATGCTTTGTTACAAATTTGTCACCGACATGGATGGTGGGACTGAACTCACCCTCAGCAAGGTTCTATTCAATACCAAGTTGTGTGGTGGTGTTAATAACACAGGGAAGGGATGCATCCAGAGGAAACTTGACAGGCTTGAGAAGTGGCACTGTGTGAACCTCATGAAGTTCATTAAGGCCAAGTGTCTTGATTTTGTGATTAATTCATGACTCAGATCACCTTCTCAGGGGCAAACAGGAGTTGACAGTACTATCCTTATCTTCCATGTGGGAATAATTTAGAATTATTTAAGTTAAAAACAATTGAATGTCCTGAATTGACCAACCTGCTGATTTTCTGTGCAAATTACGAGCACCTGTACATATGAGGGCAGTGTGCCACACTTGTTCCTAAGAAAAAGCCCCACATTCTGCATTCTGCATTAGCTTCATGACTGATTGAATTAAACCCACAGACAAGTTTCCATCATGCATCATCTGCCTCATGGTAAGGTTTAAGTCAAAGAGATATCTCAAAGGTAGGTTATAAGTGTGATAATTTATTAAAATGAAGCTGAAAGCAAAATAAAAAGTACAGATAAAATATGATAACAGCATTATGACCTTGTAATTTATTCACTGCACATTTTAACTATTGAATTTAGAACAATTTACACTGGAAATTATTTGGTAAACTATGACTTGGAGTGCTACACAAGCATTTACTATATGCACCAGTCATAACCTGCATTGAAATACCTTACAGATAATCAAAGGTTAAATGAATTCTCCTTGCTACATCTTAGGGAATTTTGTGATGTGTATTATTTGTCTTTTCACTGACTCTGAAATAGATGTAGTTGTAATTATTTATATCAATATATCTATGGTGAGGATAAAGTAAAAACATGATTTGTAGAACTCTGCATAAATAAAAAGGAGATTTATGCCAAAGAGAGGCAGTTTGTAACTGCTTACCTATCCCATCCCCTGCTTTGTGAAGGATTCAGAAAGTTTTTTGCTTCTCATGTATTGCTCTGGAGATGCTCATCCCTTGACATGAATTTCATTCACAGAAAAATAAGCATCCAATTTAGTATTACACTGTAACACTAATATCTGCTCTTCAAATCCCCACACAGCACCAAGAATCATGTAAGCAGAGTATATTTCAAAAAAAAAGATTTTAACACTAGGGATTTTGCAGTTTAATATGGACTGTTAGAGAACCTTGGTTTAAAAAAAACCCAACAAACCAAACCAAAACCAAATAAAACCACACCAAAAAACAATATGAAGATAGTAGGAGACTCAGAACTGGGAGCCAAAGAAAACAAATAAATTTAGAAAACTACTAGAAGTCAAAAAATATGTATGGTGCTTTTTAATATGAATAAAGCTTTGAATTCTAGAAGTGAAAGAAAAATACAAAGAGGGATAAAAGATAGAAAGATTAAGTGTTGAAAAGTTAAATACTCCAGCTAAATAGTCTGCATGGACTGACTCTTCAAAAGATGAAAGAGAAAGAAAGATTATATCAGTTGACAAGACTGAACAATCTTCCTCCTAACAATGGGAGTCTTTCTATTCATTTCAATGCACTGAACTTTAAAAAAATAAATTGAGAGAAGTAGAGAAATCTCTGTAATGGAAAAGTGCTACTTTACTTTAATTAGTTATAAGCACTTTCGGTACAGTTTGATCTTAACATATCAAATAGACAAGCCATTTCAGACTTTTTACCCAATAAGCAATATCCCCAGTTACACAATGTCAATTAACAACTCACTTTCAAAAATGTGTTCATCTCTTTAGGAGTATTTTGCCAAAAGCACACATGGACAAATTAGCCTCTTAGAGATATGAGAATGGATGTTATTGTCTGAAGTCAGAGGACTAGAATAATAAAGAATAATGAACCAAAGACGCCAAGTTATATATTTCAGGTATGAAGCACCATAGAAATTAATAAGAAACAAAGATTTAGTCTGGGTTGAGACCATCAGACACACACTGTAACTTCCATGATTGTATTTTATTCCTCCAGTGAAGTTCAGGGATGATTGAGTAAGTACATTGTTTGACTGATTGAAAGATTTGTTTTACCCATACTCTTTTAGAAACAAAATAAACCATTCCTGAATATCTAACAAGTGTCATCTACATTGATAAATCCTGCCTTTAATTCATCAGTTTTTATTTATTTTTTTAAAAAGCTTGGATAATTGTAGTACAAAGTAGAATTACATTGAATATTAACAAAATAATTTTAATTCTTATTAAGCAAGACAAAAATTATTTTATCTCTAGAGACAAAATAATTAATGTATTCAGTGTTTATTCTGTGACACTTGAGAGGGAATACAGGCAACTACTATTATTCCAGTAAACATTTCTGTATTAATGTCTCTGTAAAAAAATTGAAACTCATGTAATTACCTCTTCAGTACTTGTACCTTTCATCTGCATTTTCAATATTTGGGATACAAGAGAAAAATAGTAACAATAACATTATGAGCAGAAGGAAGGATAGGAGATAGTGAGATTACATGAGACGGACAATTTCAATGAACAAGGACAGCCTGCTGTTGTCTCTTTGTGATCATTCTACCAATTTAATGTTTTCCATTTTCAATTGTATCATCCAGCTGTACAAAATAATCTTATATAAAATAAGATGGTACAAAAATATTACATTTATTTAATTTGTAGTTTGGTTCTTATCATAGTACACGAAAAAAACTGTTTCACAATGGAAAATTATCAGTTTCTGAAAATCCCTTTTAATCTTATTTGGGAAAAGCTACTCTGCAGAGTATGAGCATTAAAATGTTTTTTAAAATACATATCTCAAAGTCTGAAAGTAGAGGTAAAGGAAGTACTATTGGTTCCGAAGATTCATAAAAACTCGGATTTGTGCTTCCTTCCATTTCCTTATCTAAACCCAGGATTTTTGATAGCTGTGCTGTTTCTGACAGCCGTTAGTTTTGCCCCTCTTCTTAAAGATGTTACAGTAATGGAGATTCTGCAAAACTCTTGGTTAATTACTTCCATTATTCAACTACTTTTACCATTAGAAATTACATTCTAAATTCCAGAAAGAAATACTTAAAATATGGTTATAAGCTATCCAACATGGAAAATGAAGAACAGATATTTCCTCCCTTCTTTCTGTATCTCAAGAAAATTTGCTAGATTCTTGCCAGTATTCTGTTTTCTAGAGTAGCTATTAAATTCTTCAGAATTTAAAATTTATATTTAATTTATTCTTCAGAACAGAAATTCTTCAATTTGGTCACATTTTCTACACTTCAGAAAATATCATCGATCTCTTCTGATCTTTCTCTTATTGGAATGACTTTATTGAAATGAAGGGACTTGATCTAGGAAAAAAAATCCCTGTCAATTGCAAAGGCATTGAACTAGATGATCTTTACAGGCCCCTTCCAACCCAAAACATCCTGTGCATTTATGACTCTATGATATCATGCTCTCAGAAACTTAAAACACTTCTACACATAGTAAATAATCAAGACCTGTTGATTTTATACTGGAAGGTAAGAACCTTCTAGTAAATTTAAAGGCACATTTCTTTAATATAAGTTTACAAACTCTGCATCTGTGCAAGATTTCAGCAACTCCATATTCTTTCAAAGTCAGTCTTCCTTTAGTAAGATGATTTCCCAACCTTTCCTGGATACACAACCAACACAAATCCAAAGTACTGCTCACTGCATCCAGTCCCCTGCTCTTGTATCTCTATGATATGAAGATTTTCATCCCTTATGTGTATGCTGTATTTTTAGGCCAATGAAGTTTCTTATTCTGTAAGAATATTTTAGAAAGGCATTCCTTTGATGGCTCTAATTTTAGGCTTCCATCAAATATTGACTATCTTATACACATGTAATGCTTTTTCGGTTCCTGGACATGTGTCACATTCCTTTTTACCTTTCACTTCTAAAGTGAACTTCTTAAATTATTTTGTTGTTATAAGATAGGGTTTTCTATCTACCTACAGGTCTCCCCCTTTTTAAAGAAGTTTAAATTGTGCTTTCTTGAACATGAATGGTTTATTTATACATGATATTCTAGGTAGAGCTCTCCTTATCTCTCTCAGAAATGCCTTGAAATTTATTTCCTGAGATTAGGATGTTCATTTTTTCACAGATACATTGTATAATGGCCTATATGCTCTCTGTCCTGTATTAACTCAGTTATGTTTTTTATTTCTTTGTTATTTTCAAATGATAATCTCCATTTCAAAGAGGAATCTTTTTTCATTAGTGTCCTGGTTTAGGAAAAATTAGGAGGAAAATCTCCACAAGGAGACAAACCTCCACTACCCCTTCCCCCCAACCCCGGGTTCGGGAAGGAACTCCTCGGAGGAAAAGTGGAAAAAACTGTTTATTAACAAATAACAAA
>VZUI01029615.1:0-41477 GCA_013401135.1 Cettia cetti | reverse complement strand
CTGCTCTCCCCGGGGCTCTGTGCTGCTCTCCCCGGGCTCTGTGCTGCTCTCCCCGGGCTCTGTGCTGCTCCCCTGGTTTCTGCTGCTCTCCTGGTTCTTTGCTGCTCCCCAGGTTTGTGCTGCTCCCGGGGCTGGCCCTGCCCTGCGGGGCCGCGGGAGGTTCTGTGTCCCCGGGGATCCCGGCAGGGGTGGGAACGCCGGGATCCCCGGGTTTCCAGGTTAAAATTCGAGTCGGAGCACCTGGCACAGGTGGGAGCTGCAGTGATCCCGAAGCTACAGGAACAGAGTGAACAAATTTCTTGGGACTCCAGGGGAAAGATTGCCGAGGAGCCCCTGTGGGTTCCTGATTTCCAGGTCATCTCTTGTTCCTTGTCCCATGAACAACTGTGCTGGCACAGGCACACACAGAAAAAGCAGTTTTGGCACAGTTCTGAGCCTCAAATGAGCTGGAGCTGTTGACACAGAATTATTTGGCAGCTTTGATAGCAGGAGAAGAGAAGTCCTTGGGTTACTTGCTCACCAATAGAAAATCACCGGGAGTTATTTATTCTGCATGAGAGAAGCAAAACAATTAAATTTTTGGTTTCCAAGAGGGGAAATGTAAAGGTCACCGTGCAAATACTGTTTGGAATTACACAGCGACCACAGTTTAACCACTTTTCCTGTGGAACAAACAGGATTTTGGCTCTGTTTCAGCACAGTTCACTTTGGCTAACCTCTCCACCCCAGCCTTGCCATTTCAGATGCCAGCTGCTAATATCCCCTAGCAAATGAGCTCGCAGCCAGTCTGTCTCTGAAACAGGAGTGAGGCCCTCCCCTGTGCCCCAGATCAGGGTTTAAAAATAAAGAAATGGCCAGATCCACTGCTCATCTGCTTCATTTAACGGAGCCATCTCTGGAAAATGCAGCAAATTGTCTTTGATTAGGAGTGAATGGTCAGTTACCCATGATCCAGGCCAAGATGCTGCTGCTTGGAGAGGAGCAGGGATTCATCTGCCTGACTAAAGAGATGAATCTGAGTTGATTGGAGTGCAGAAGGGTCTCTGGGCAGTTTTCTCTGTGGAGAAGCCACGAGGTGGGAGAAGGGCTCTGATGCAAGTCTGATTTCCTTGTGGAAAGTCTGATTTCCTCGTGGCTCTGCTTAGAGCTGAGGTTCCCTTCCCTTTGTTACCTGAACAGCTCGGAGCCACCTGGAGCTGGAGACGTGGTGTGTCTGATTAATCTGGGCTTCAGCTGTGACATGGAATTAACACTGCAATCCAGGAGCTTTGTGGCCTGGGTTGGGTGATTAGTGTGAGATTTTTGTCAGCACGAAGTGAAAAATCTGCCTGAGCACGAGTGTGTGAGATGCCTCTGCTCAGGGATGGGCCTGGGCTACAGGAGCAATTCATCATCACATTTTTCACTAATTCAGCTTAGAGACAATTTGCTGCTTGTTAAATGCTGTGATTTCTCTCACTTCTGTGATAGTCCCAAATCAAGGATTTGATCCATTTGGTCCAAACAAATTTCCCTGCAGTTTTTCTCAGAAAAGTGAGAAGTGAGAGATGTCCTTGGGTTTTTTCCTGACTGGGGCTCAGGTGTTTGTGCTCAGACTCAAAGCACCTGCAGGTGCCAGGGACCTGGTGGAGCTCTGGTGTGAGCAGCAGCAGTGGCAGGCCCTGGCACAGCTGTGGCTGCCCCTGGATCCCTGGCAGTGCCCAAGGCCAGGCTGGACAGGGTTTGGAGCAGCCTGGGACAGTGGGAGGTGTCCCTGCCATGGCAGGAGGTGGAATGGGATGAGAGACAAAACTTGTTGAAATTCGATTTTTCTGTTGGTTTTCCTCTCCTGACTTACACCTGGATACAGCTGAGCAAAAACCAGCCCTGAGCTGAGTTTTGGTTGCTGTATCAAGATGTGAAGAGTTTCTCCTGAAATGCTGGGCTGGGGCTCGGTGTGAGGGCAGAGGGAGCTTGGGAAGGGAGCTGCTGTGACACAGAGGTGACACACAGGTGACACAGAGGTGACAACGCCTCTGGCACCACACCTGGGACCTGCCAGCCTGGGAGCAGCCTGTCCTGCTGTACCTTCCCAGCACTCATGTTCCTTCCCCTTCCCCTTTTTCTTTCCTTTTCCCTGTTCCTGTCAGTGCAGCCTCTGCCCCACAGTTCCCCACAGTTCCTGGTTATACTCTGGTTATCCTCCTGCCATCCTCCTCCTCCTCATTTTTACGTCAGTGCTCAGTGGGAGAAGTTTTTCCTTTTGTACAGCTTTGCTTTCAATTTAACAGCTCTGCTTCCCTGTAGAAAATTGCAAACAGGCTCTCCCAGCTGCTTTGTTCCTACTCCGTGTTCCTTTCTTTCCTCAGGATTTGACTGCGCTGTGTTGGGAGAGGAGGAAGAAAATTCCTTCCACGAGCTGGCTGCCAGTTCAAGGAGCTCTTGGTGTTTCCCTTAGGGCTTCCTCGAGTCCACAGCAAGGAAAACGAATTAAAACCAAGGTGGTGGAACCCACCAGAATATTTTACACTTATTTTGGTGATTTATTATCTCCAGAGTAGATCGGGGAAATTTATGGTGTTGTGTTTTTTGTTGCTGGAGCATCCTGTGTGCATAATTCAGGGTAAGATTAATTCATGTGTGATAAAGGAATAAAAAAAAACACAGTGGAGAGAGGCTTGTGCCCTGGAAATGGTTTCCAGTCTCTGCTAGAACACAGTGAAACAGGATAATGGGAAAAATAATGGGAAATGTGGTTTGCTCTGTAATCACTGGTCTCTGGGGATTTTATTTTGGTGACTCAGCAGCCACAGAAATTAAAACTTGAGGCATTTGGCCACTGCCAAGGTCGTGGCTGTTGCTCTTACAGCAGGATTTGAAGTTTTACAATAAATTTGGGGGAAAAAGAAAGAGAATTCCAAGGAGTTTGTGGCAGCTTTGCAGCTGCCTGCACACAGGGACATGGGCCTGGCAACGAGATCAGGAATGGGGAGAATCATTCCGAGTGCTGAATTTCCAAAAAAAAAAAAAAAAATCATTCCAAGTGCTGAATTTCCTTGTGGTGATTGTTTGTTTCCAAGCCGGCTCTGCCCTGCTCTGCTCGGCGCTTCCAAAGAGGGAGGAAAAGAAAAATAAAACAGGGAAAGTTTTGGTGCTGTGAATGTTTGGGATCCGTCCCAGGTGTTGTGAGCCGAGGTGTGAAACCACCTTTGGCACAGCTTCAGCATCCCCCTCCCATCCCAGGAAAGGCTCGGGAATTGCCGGGAGGGACATCAAAGGCACAGCCAGGGCTGGGAGGATGCTCCGAGAGGGAGGAACCATCGCAGGGCGGTTTAACCCCGCTCTGAAAGCTCTGCTTTGATTCTGTGAGCCTGCCCTGGGGCTGGGAGGAGCTGATGCTCCTGCTGCAGCCCTGGGCAGGGCTGGGCTGGGTGAGAGGCAGCTCCAGGGAAGGGGGGACCCAGCCCGGAGCTGCGGGGGCTTCACCAGGGACCCCCAGTTCTGCCTCCCCTCCCCTGCAAGGAGCAGACAAAAGCCAAGGTCTGATAATGGAATCTGGTTGGAACAGCTGTCTGCTGACAAGTATAATAAACTGTATTAATGGTGTCATTATTATTCCCTAATTAAAAGCTAATAACTAAGAGTTAATTGCCTTTAAAAGATGAAGCAGCACCATGGCAGGGATTTATCTCTGTTTTTCTTTGCTCGCCTGGCTGTGCTGATATTTTCAGGCTAATTAATTGAATCAAATCTTACTGAAAACTAATAATCTCTCCGTGTCAATTCAGCCAATTGAATTAAAAGGTATTTGCTGTGTGCTGGGTTTAAACAAGCCCTCACCTATTTACAAATCAATATTTCTGTGTGTGCTCTTTGCAGCTTGTCACCTCGGGTCACAGGGTCAGCAGGACACCGAGCACAGACCTCGGTGGGAAAACGTTTGGATGGGGAAAAATTTCTCCTCATGTTCAGAGGAGGGATGTGGAACTTCCCACAGCCACTGGGCAGGGCTGGATGGGATTTTTGGGAGGGAATTCCTCCCTGGGAGGGAGTCAGGCCCTGGCACAGGATCCCTGGCAGTGCCCAAGGTTGGGCAGGGCTTGGGCCAGCCTGGGCAGTGGGGGTGTCCCTGCCTTTGTGCAGACACAGCTCCTGATCCTGCTGTCCCCATTTTCCCAGCCCTGCTGTCCCCTGGGATGTGTTTTTGGGGTACAGATGTAGTTCTGTGACAGTTTTTGTGTGAAACTCCCCAAAAAGTGACCCCTCTGCGAATTCCTGCCACTCATGTGATGCCAATTGAAAGGAACCAAATGTTCTTTTGGAAGTTCACTTTATCTGTGTTAATCTTCTGTGTGGAGTAAATTTTATTAAAGTTCCCCAAAGAGCAAATTGTAAATTCATTAGTGCCCGTTTTGGACTGTACCTTCCCTCATTTTGGGTAAAAAGGAGATTAGAAGTCATCTGGGCTCTGTGATAATTAAAAAAAAGATGCTCAAACATAATTCTTAATTAAACAGTAATGAGATAAGAACTTGTGTAGTCTGCTTTTGGTCTGTTGGAAAGATGCAGAGGTTCCCATTGTAATTATGTGATTTATGATCTTCCACACAAAGATGTAATTAGTTTTTTCTCCCCCCTTTTTAAAATTTAAACATTATTTAGATAAAAAATTGCACAGCAATTTAGATCTGCTTTTCCTGAGGGAATAGTAATTTGCTTTGATTTATCTTTAGGTTTCAACCTAAAAAAAATTATTTGTAGCTAAAAGGGGATACCCTAAAATATGACCCTTCCTGCAAGTCCAAGAGTTTGGAGGAGAGGGAGAATGAGACATTTGAGGCTAAGAAATTGTGAAAACATTTCTTCCTGCTTAAAAAGGTGAAATTTGTGTTTACAGATGTCACCTGTGGAAGTTTCCCCCTCTGACACCCAGCATCTCCTCCCCAGCCTCAGAAAATACCCCAGGGCCAAAACCTGCAGGGCCCACGTGGGTTTATTTAAAGTGTTTGCTTTATTCTTTTTGGTGGTTTTTGTTGTATTTCTGGCTGTGTGACTCAGCTGCCACCCCTGGGGGAAGGGTTTGCACTTCTCCAAGGAGGAAAACGCTGGCAGCTCCTCCCTGGTGTGCTCTGGAGGTGGATGCACCTTAAACTGGGGCTGCACCTTAGACTGGGGCTGCCCCATCCTTCTGCTGAGCCTCAGCACACCAGGAGACACCTCAGAGTAATTCCAGAATGGTTTGGGTTGGAAAGAACCTTAAAGCTCATCCCAACCCACCTTCCACTGCTCCAGCATTCTTGGAGCTCCATCCAGTCTGAGCCTTAAGCAGGGCTAGAAAATATGAAAAAAAAGCTGTCCTAGAAAATATAAAAATCCATCTCTGGACTGGTGTGGGTTGGAGAGCCATCCCCACCTGCCACCCTGCTGGTTATTCCCTTGGGAAGTGCTTGGCTCTGCCAGCCCTGGGATGGGAGAAGGGGCTGCTGGAAGTGAAACCTGACTCACTGATGTTCAGCAATTTCCTGAACAACACCTTACATGGCTCAGGCAGAATGTTATATATTTAAAGAGATTTTTTTGGTTTTTTTTTTTTTTAATCATTTGGACACTATTCTTTTCCCAAGGGGTTTATTATCCTCAGTAAGCCCGGGATAAACCCCTTGTGTAACTCATTAATCTGGGATTGCCATCTGCACCCTGCGTGTGCCCCGTGTGTGCACGGCACAGATGGAGCCAGCCCAGACTCCTCAGTCAGGAATTTCTCCCTCTGATGGCTGCAGGGAGCTGGGCCTTGATGTTTCAGGAGATAAAGGCACCTGGGGCTTTGATCCCTGTGCAGGTGGCAAAGGGACCCCCCCGTGTTCCTGCTCTGCAGATGGAGGGTGGACAATGGAAAAATGGGGAGATTAAAGCTGGACTGGGTGAAAATATCAAATGGTGGGAGAGAGTGTGTGGTTATCACAAGGTAGTGCTGCTGCTCAGGCTGCTGCCACTCCCAGGGCACCCTGCCAGGGACAGGACAGGGACACCTTCCACTGCCCCAGGCTGCTCCAAGCCCTGTCCAGCCTGGCCTTGGGCACTGCCAGGGGTCCAGGAGCAGCTCTGGGCACTCTGTGCCACAGTTTTACCACCCTCCCAGCCAGGAACTGTCACGTCCTCCATCACTGCTCACACTGGGGCATCTCAAGTGCTCGAGGTGATGCTGCAGTGGAAGTGACTGAACTTGTGGTTTCCTCCTTGGGAAATCTGGGAGCAGGCTCCCTGTATCCCCTTCCCAGAGGATGAACTTGTAGCAATAGTAAGACAATTTTCTCAGCACCTCCGAGGGTATTTACTTTTTCCATTTCAGTTCTACATCTGTTCACTTGCCGACTTGGAATTTGCAACCATCTTATTTAGGAGAAGGAATTGATTTCTCGGTCTGTTACTGCTGCTCTTGGTATAATTAAAGCATATTGCAACGTGAGGAATTTCTCCTGGCCTGGGAACTGCTTTGCCACTTGGGTAATTCTGTAAACCAAGAAAAGCTTTTCCTTTTCCTCTGGAATGTAAATTACAGTTAGAGCTACTTTGAAGCCTTTGTTCTGCTGCAGGGGGCTGGGGGCTCTTGGTTTAGGGTTGTGCAGGGGCCTGGGGGCTTTTGCAAGTCAATTCCTCAGGGATTTGGCATCCAGGTTGCTGCAGATTCCAACTGAGGCACGAACTGGTTTTGCCCAGCTCGGTGTAAATGGGAACTGGGACAAAGCTCTCCCTCCAAGCCCCTGGGAAGGGCTTTGCTGCTCTGAGCTTTCCAGGGCAGCACTGGGAGGGTCTGGATGAGCCTCGGGCAGAGCTTACAGAGACATTGATCAAAGTGTGAGGGGAATCCCTTCGGGGATTCTTCAGGCTGGGGTCCCTGGAGATGGGACCAGCTCTGGGTCCTGCCAGGAACGTTCCTGCCCGGATCTGCTGCTTGGGGCAGGCTCTGAGCCATGCCCTGGACACTCCATAAGGAAAACCCGAGCTGGAGGGGTGGGTTTGGCTCTGCTCTCAGTGTCCTTCTCATCTTTAATAAAAGAGGGCTCTGAGATCCCTTGTAAAACCTCTTCATGCCTTAACCCTGCTCCTCTGTGAGGACCCGGATCCGTGTAGGTCTGGAGCCCTCATGACAGCCCTGCTCTGTAAAATATTACCTGCAAGGATTTACTCCTTCCACCCCTGCTCACATCTCTAATAAACTCGCTGTCAAAGCTGTCATTTGGAGCTCGTGAGAGAGAGAGAAGGAGAAGGGAGAGACAGAGAGAGGGAAAAAATCCTGGGATCAACAAGAACAAGAACCCTCCCTCCTCTCCCCGCCCTGCTGCAAACAGGCATTAATGGGCCATCACTTAGAGTTTAATTAAAACCAAAGTCAGCTCCGTGCCAGGTTTCAGGCTGGTGCTGTCTGGCACAGCAAACCTGGAGAGAATTCCTGTTTCATTTGCTCTTTGCACCTGGAGTGGGCACATCCCAGAGCCTGGAATAATTTGTGTTATCATTTATTTTATCATTTGTTTTTATCATTTATTAAACCCTGTGTCAGGCTGTCACACATTCAAAAACTGTAATTGGGGTATAATTCCAGCAGCTTCTCCTGGGACTGCTCCCTGTTCCCTTCACTCTTGTTGGGCACTGCCCAGGCTCCCCACAGGGAATGGTGCTGGCCCCAGGGCTGCCAGAGCTCCAGGGGCTCCCAGGGGTGCTCAGGGTGGGATTTTGGGGTGCCTGTGCAGGGACAGGGGCTGGACTGGATAATCCCTGTGGGTCCCTTTCAATTCAAGATATTTCATGATGCTGTGAAAAGATTTCATCCTGTATTTGCTTCCCTAACTGGCTTCCTTTGGGGTTGGTTGGGATTTTTTGAAAGATTTACTTAGTTCCCAGCTGTTCCAATTCTCTTTGCCACTCACCTTCCCGTGCTCCATGTGGAATTTATTTCAGCTCTGTCGGGGGTTTGCATTTCAACCCAGGGATGGTCACGCCAGCTCAGAAAAGGATGGAACCAAAATCAGAGCCTGGAGAGCAGTGATGGGAATGATTATCCAGCAACAGCAGAGCTGGGAGTGCAGGGGAGCAGCCAGGCAGGGGAAGGCTGAGACACAGAGCTTAGAAGAAGAATCAGTTTTTCCTTTCTACTCTTCAATGATAACATAAAGTGAGCATCAAAAAGCCCCTCCCTGATGTGAGGCTGGTGAGGTGCCTGTCCCGTGTCTCGTGGCTGAGCTCTGCAGCCACTCGTGCTACAAATTTCCTTTGAGTCCAGATTATGAAGTCAAAACTCATTGCTGTTCCCAGACTGCCTGGGGGGCACACAGGCACACGAGATGTGGTTATAAACCAGGAGATTTCTGGGTTTTATTCCTTTCTCTGTTTTCCTGTGCCATCAGGGTTGCTGCTGTTTGATGTGTGCTTGACTGCCTCCCTGCTCCATCTCTCACGTGGAGTAACAACATTTTGGAGGTGATGTCATTCCCTGGGATCTCAGCTCACCTGATGATGATCACAGTTCTCTGTGAACTTGCTAATTAATTTTTTTGTTCTTTCCTTTAAGCTGGAGTCAGACTGCTGCTGGTGGTGTCAGTGTAGCAGGGAGAGGGGGGAGCTGTGGAAGGGAGGGAAGGATCCCAGATCAACTCTCCAAAGCCCCTGCCCTCACCAGCCTTTCCCTGCCATGCTCCTGTGTGGCCTCAGGTGGGTGAGGTGAGAAGCTCAGGCTGGACTGGGCAGGAGCCAGGCTTGGGAAAGCCTCTGGCTTGGTCTAGGGTCTGGGTCAGTGGGACAAGGGTTTTCAGCAGCTCAGAGAACCCCAGACTGGGCTAGGTTGGAAGGACCTTGAAGCCCATGCAGTGCCACCCCTGCCAGGGACACCTTCCACTGTGCCAGGGGGCTCCCACCTGTCCTTGGGCACTTCCAGGGATCCAGGGGCAGCCACAGCCTCTTCCAGGCTGGCCCTGGGCTGGAGCTCAGCTTTCTGCTTTGGGCATCCCCCGTTGCTCTGCAGGTGACACCAGAGTGGCACCTGGATCTGGGACAGGGACCTGAGCCTGTGCCACCCCAGGGACACAGGGACAGGGCCAGACCCTTCCTGCTGGATCCAGGTGAAGCTGCCTCAGCTGCCCCCACTCATCCACAGCTGAACCAGCACCAGCCTCGTGCCTGTGGTGCTGCACTTTGGGCCCAAAGCTCCCAGGATGAGCTCTGCAGCCACCTTTGGCTTGTTCAGGGTCCTGCTCTTAGCAGAAGCAGAGGGGGAGCAGAGCCCCAGCCCTGCCCCTCCCACACACACAGGGCTGCAGCACGTTCAGACAATCTTCCTTTAATACAAAGTCAATATATCTACATACACCGTGGTATGAAAACCACTTACTGTTTCAGTTTGAAATAACAGTGTGAAAGCAACAGCACTTTGCTCTCATACAAAGAAAAAAACCTCCCCCCTCCCCCCAACTTGTCCAGTAAGATTTTGCTGCAACATACTTAGAAATTTGGGCAACTTTCACACAAATAAGTAAAATCTCGAAGAAGCCTTTCAGTCGATTCTTTTTTTTTTTCTTTTTCTTTTTCTTTTTTTCAGTTAAAGACAGGAAATGGGTTGTGTGGGGGGTTCTGGGCAGCACTTGATGGCCATGATTACCCCTTCTAGAAAAATTAAAAAAAAAAAAAAAAAAAAAAGGAGAGGGCAGAGGTGAGCAGAGTTTGGGGCAGGGTGGCTTTTCTCAGATATCCTGTGCTGTGTGCATGGCTGCAGGAAAACCCCTGGGCACTGGAGCCATAAAACAGCACAGGGACAGGCCAGGCTGGTACCTGCAACACACCTGGGATGTTAAAAAATACCTGTCAAGTCTCCAAAATCACATCTCAGTCTCCAAAAAAAGCCACTGGTGTTGTTGAATCTCCCAGTTCAGCGCTGGCCCTGTCTGGCCAGAGCTGAGGGGAATTGGCACTGCCACCACCCCTTCACCTGCTGCTCCCCCACCCTTCCAGGGACGTGGGATATGTCTGTGATTTTAAACTAGAGAACACAAAAAAAAAAAAAAAAAATTTAAAAATAATAATAAAAAAAAATCCAGAAAGGACATTTTGTTCTTACATGAGCAAGTTAAACCTTTTAAATGGTAGAAAAGCAATATGTAGAAGTAGCAATTTGCACTGCATTTTTATATATCACAGCCATTACACGTAACATTTCTACAGTGAAAAAATAGACTGTCTTTGAACATAATATGAACAAATAAGCAAATTTTTTCTTTTAAATTCATTGACTGATATTCTTTGTCTTTTTTTTAAAAAAAAAAAAAAGGAAAAAATACACTATTTAAAAAAAAGGTAATGTCACTTGTTACAGTTACATCGATACTTTAAAGAAAGCCACTCACAGTATTTGCCATTGGATGCACCTTCCTGGATCTTTCCCAGTTCTTTTACAGCTGGGGCATGTTGGGGATATGTGGGATGTGGAGATGTGCAAGGAGTGGTGCTGGGCCAGTCCTGAGAGGAGCTCCTGAGAGGAGCTGAGTTCAGAGGCAAGGGGCTGGCACCAGGAACCAGCTGGATTTTGGAAATCAGTTTCTGCAGGTGTTTCTGGGGCTCCTGGCAGGGAGATGCTGCTGGCAGGACCAGGGGGGACAGGGCTGCTCAGGGCAGCAGGGGGGTGTGGATGTGCAAAGAGCCTGGGGAAGGGGCTGCCTTTCTTCCTGGGGGGTCTCACCCTGCTCCAAGGAAAGCCAGAAATGCTGGGAAGGGGCCCAGACCCAGCAGTCAGAGACCCCAGCCCAAGCAAAGGGAGGGGCCACCCCCCACAGCCAGCTCTGGGGGTTGTAACTCTCGCTCTTTCTCTATCCATTTAAATATCCTAAAAAATAAATTTTGGAATTAGAAGAAATGAGGAATGTTCCAAGTATTCAAAATGTGAGCTATAAAACCTCTGGTGTGGCAGGGGCATCCCGTGAATGCTGTTTGCAAGGCGCCTGCAAGCCCAGAATCATCCCAATGCTGATACTGAGGTTATTAAGACTCCAGCTAGAAGAACTCCTGACCCTAAATTTCCCTAAGTGTTGAGATTTAGCTCCTTTCCTTTCACAGAACACCTTCAACTCTGCAAGTGACTTCCTTTAAAGACTGCCAACTATATTAGTAAATAAACTGAACTCTAATGATGTAACCAAAGTCGGTTTTTCCTTCCCTTCTCCAGCAGAAACGGTTCCCAAGGTGTGTTGTAGCTTTTGGATCAGTTTCCCCGTGTCCATCCCCAGCGAACACCTCCTGAGGTTCCAGAGCAGTTCTGAGCAGCCCTCCTGAGCTGCCCCTGTGAGGGCCAGGTTACAACATGGAGTTCCCCCAGGGGTGTTGCTTCCAATCCTCCCCCCTGCTGCTGATGCACTGTCCAGATGAAAAGGTTCTTCTTCTGAGTCAGTTTTGTAAGTTCAAGCTCTCCTCCTGGGTCAGAAGAGGCCTTCCAGGACTGAAGTGGTTGGTAGAGTCTGCACAACGATGGCTTTTTATGTTGCATAGTGATCAAAACTTCCCAGATACTCCAGAGCTGCCTGGTAACAGAACTGGTATTCATCCTGCCAACAGCAAAGAGAAGCAGCTCAGAGGTGGGAATCAGCTCCTCAGGATCCCTGTCCTGCTTTCCAGACAGCACAAAGCTGAGCAGGAACCTCTGTGATTCTCAAAGAGCTGAGAACTCCTGAGAGGGAAGTTCCAGCTCTTCCCTTTGTGTCTGTGCCCCTCAGGTACTGAACATCCCCCCACTCTCCTGTCAGCCCCACAGCCAGATTCTTGTTCTTGGATGAGAATCAAGGCTCCAGACTGGGATGGAATCCTTAAGAGACTTTCTAATAATAGGATTTTTTTTTTCCCTTTAATTTATTTTGTATTTCTTTAGGTGAAGTCAGCAGTGCAATCTGGGTTTGCTGAGTGACCTCAGGTGAGGGTTTGGTAATGGTTAGAAAGGCCAGGCTGGGCAGGGCTTGGAGCAACCTGGGCCAGTGAAAGGAGTGAAACGAGAGGGGCTTGAGCTCCCTCCCAACCCAATCCCACTCAACCCCACCCAACCCAACCCACCCAACCCAACCCAACCGAGCCCCACCCAACCCATTTCATGATTCCTGGGACAGGACAGGGCCCCCCTCACCTCTGTTTGCACCATTGCAGGTCGTTGTGTTCGCAGCATCTTCACTGTCTGGAAAATATCTACAACCCCCTCGTAGCGCATCCGCTCCAGGACGATGCTCAGGGTGATGAACACTCCAGTCCTGCCCACGCCAGCACTGCAGGGAGGGGAGGAAATAAACAGGGAATTGTGTGTTACAATCTCCAAATGCTCCTGTAAATGCTGGTTGAGGTGGGGTAGAGCTGTGCCCTGTGAATGTGTTGGAGGTGGAGAGCCTGGGTCAGCCCTCCAGGAGAGATACCCAGAAATAACCCAAGGGCCAGAGCGTGACCCAAAAAATGTTTGGGAAAAGGAAGTTTAAAAATGAAAAGCTTTGGGTAGTGGTAAAACAGCATGTGGTGGAAAAATTATTTTTAATGTGTAATATTGGGTTTTTGAAATGAAATAATTTTAATAAGAATGGATCATCCTATCCTGCCTGTGGGTGAGGAGGTATAATTATTGCTAGCAGCAAACAGCCCAGCAGTGCTGGAGGTGTAAATTGGGCTGAGACTGGTAAAAAATGCTTCTAATTCTGCAGGTCAAATATGACAGATATTCTAGAGACATGCTATACATAACACTGTGGTTCCCATCTCCTTCAGAGGTATCCCATGTCTAAATATAAAGGGTCAAAAGCCTTGTGGGCAGTGCCAGGGCTGAAGAGAGATGAGTTTGGCTGGCAGAGGCAAGTGTTTGACATCCCCAAGAAATCTCGCTGCAAGGATGGGGTTGGAAAGGGAGGATATCTGGATTTTAATTCCTTCTGCTTTCCTGCATCCTATCTGGATAAGGTGTGTCCATGTGCCTACCTGCAGTGGACAGAGATGGGGCCATCCTGGCCAAACTGCTCCTTGGTCTTGTGCACCTGCCCAATGAAGTCGATAAAACCTTCTCCTGATTTTGGCACACCTTGTTCTGGCCAGTCAGTGAACTGGAACTGACGAACAGTTCGTGACTGACCATCCTGGGGGACAAAGCAGGAATAGTTAAACACCTGTATTTGTGACAACAAACTGAAAAGGCAAAAACCTCCCCCATTTTTGTTGCTAGTTTGTTAAAGGGCATGAAAAGTTGAGGCAACTGAGTGCTGTAAAGTGCACATGTATTTATTATCCAGCCCCACCATGATGAAGCTGCTTGTGTTGCAGTTGACGTTCCTGGAGTCAGGCTGTCAGCACAGATCCATATCCTGGCAGGTGCTGAAAGCTCTGACCACTGCAGACAGCACAGATGGAGTCTTCAGCAAAGGAACGTTCAAGGTGAGGTGTTGGCCTCTAATCAATCTTCACAAAGAATTGCCACAGTGTCAGAATTACAGCTGACAGGAAGATAAATCTTGTTCTACGAGGACTGATGAGGCACCCTCCTCCTCAACCTTGCAAATTGAATTATCAGGTTCTGGAATACTTTGGCAACCTCAAAAGCTGTGCTGTGAGAGGGAGGGCTGTGTTTGCTATAGAAATTTGAGAAGGTATTGAAATGTTCCTTTGGATGAGAAACCTATCATTGAATTGAAGATTACTGGAGTGAATTTGTCCTTTTGAACATGACTGACAGTGGCTCCTCTCCCAGCCACAGAAGTGCTCATTTTCTGTAGGGTGCAGAGAAACCTTTGCAAGATTTTTATCAGCTTTTGGGGGGGAAATACTTTCTGCTTTCACCTCAAATAAGCTGCAGTTAAACCCCAAAGCCAGGCACATCTCTGACAAAGCAACTCAAGGCAGTGAGAGAGGTTTGAAACTATTTTCAATTTGTAATATACAAATATTCCTGTACAATCTGTGTGTGTGTGTGTGCTTTGTTCCTCATCACAACGGAGCTCTTGTGCACATGGACTCCAAACCTCCCTGGGCAGCCCCTTCCACCTGACCACACTTTCCATGAAGAAATTCCTGCTGCTGTCCCAACCTGAACAGCCTGAGGCTGTTTTGTCTTGTCCTGGGAGCAGAGCAGGTTCTGTGCAGGGGTTGGACTCGACCATCCTATGGCCATTCTATGAGCTCTCCTCCTCTGATAATCCCAGACAAAGCGTGCACACCTCAGCCAAACCCACCAAACCCTTTGTCTCCTGCCAACCCCTTTCCCCCAGTGTGAACTTCCCCATCCCAGCCCACAGCAGCACCTACCCTGGCATCCGTGACCTTGAACTCCCTCAGGATGTACTGGGGCATGTTGTACTCAGCCATGGGGTCCACGACGAAGTACTGGTACCGTGCCGAGCGCTCCGCGGGCCAGTACTGATGGCACTTCTCCTGCCCAGGCCAAAGAGGTCCCTGTTAGCCCCTGTCCTGCAGGATCCCCCCTCCCAGCCCCTCCTCAGCCCCCACTCACCCGCCCCATCTCGCGAAGCTTCGTCAGCATCACCACGATGGTGGAGTTGTTTTCCCAGAGCATCCTCCAGAAGTCCTCGGTGGTCTCTGCCAGCGGACCCTGCGTGGCTATGTAGGCTTTCTGGTGCCTGGGGGCACAAAGCAAGGAGGGATCAAGACATGGGAAGGATTTTGGGAAATGCATGGCAAGGCTGGAGAGTGGGAAATGCTGGGCAAGGACTAGAGCTGCACAAGGTCCGGTCTGTGGTGCCAGTGGTCAAAAAAACAAATGAGCCAAGGGTGAAGCTCTCCTTAAAATTTCATGGAGCTGTCTAATCCCAGCTGTGGCCAGCACTGCTGGTCCTGGACAGGAGGAAAACCTGCTGTTTTGGAGGAGTTGCTTTGTTCCCTCCAAACCCACCCCTGGAGGGCTGCAGCTCCCAGGGCTGGAGTTTTCTGGGGGAAGCTTTGGGCATTGCAATGCCCACAAATCATAAAGGCCAAGCCATATTGGGCATTGCAATGCCCACAAATCAAAAAGGCCAAGCCATATTTAGAAACCTCCCAACAGCAAAACCCACCCCTGGCTGATCCTCTGTGCTCAGGACTTGCAGCTGAGGAAGGGCTGTGCTGCTTTAGGGGATCAGTAATTTAAGACCACAGGGGAAAATCTTCTCAGCAGGCTGGACTTGGGTGTGGGGGTGGGATTTACCTCTGGCACCTGTGTGCAGGTGACGGGCTCCCCATGGCATCCCCAGGGCACAGAGGGGGCACAGAGGGGGCACAAAGAGGTGGTACAGAGGGCACAGAGAGGGCACACAGAAGTGGCACACAGAGGGCACAGAGATGGCCCACAGAGGTAGCACACAGAGGTGGTACAGAGAGGGCACAGAGAGGTGGCACAGAGGGCACAGAGAGGGCACAGAGGTGGCACAAAGGGCACAGAGGTGGCCCACAGAGGTGGCACATAGAGGGCACAGAGGTGGCATACAGAGGGGGCCCTGAGGTGGCCCAGAGGTGGCACACAGAGGTGGCATACAGAGGGGGCCCTGAGGTGGCACAGAGGGCACAGAGAGGACACACAGAGGTGGCCCAGAGGTGGCCTGGCCGTACCTGTAGCCGTCGATGAAGCTGGCGTTGATGTAGTCGGAGCCCTCGACGCCGCGGATGGGCTGCAGGCACACGCGCGTGGTCTCGTAGGGCATGATGTTCACCAGGCGGTTCTTGAACTTGTTGCAGGGCAGGTTGGCGCTGATGAAGCGCGAGGTGTGGGCCTTGGAGTTGGCGAGGCGCTGCGGGCAGGGCAGGGGACACCATTCCCTCAGCTGGAGCGTTCTCCTGACCCTGTGCCAGCCCCTCAACCTGTTCTACCCCTCCCTGTGCTCTCCTGGGGTTTGTTTTTGGGGCAGGGGCACAGAGACTGAGTGCCCCGAAAGCAAAACTTTGAGAAAATAGTACCACTACTAAAAAAATTTAAAACCCCTTCAGTTTAAGAGGGAGCAAACTCAGTCTGGATCTGGAATGAGCAGGGAAACCACCTGTGGTGCCAGGCAGGTCTCCCCAGGGAACTGCATAACTCAGCAATGCCGTTACCTCCCACATGGAAGCAGCAAGGTGCCAGCAGCCTGATGAAGGCTCTGTGTGAGCACCAAGCCCTGGCCAGGCCCATCCCAGCTCCCAGCCTCACCTTGAACTCCAGCTCCATGCCCGTGACGTGCTCCCTGGCCTCGATCTGGGCCAGCTTCTGGATGTAGCTGTAGAGGTTCCGAGCCGGGACCTCGGTGTTGCCGCAGGCCACGGCCTCGAGCAAGGCATCATGGATGAAGCTGTACTGGTCCTCGGTCTGCACCATGTAGTTCCTCTGGGACCTCATGAGGGTGACGTGCCCGTAAATGTCCACGGTCTTCTCGTGCTTGATCCTCTCCAGCATGGCGTCGATCACGATGAAGCAGCCGGTGCGTCCCACGCCCGCGCTGGGGACAGCGACACGGACAGGAGGTGAGGGATTGTCCTTCACTGGGCAGTGCCCAGTGCCCCTCCACACTGCGGTGTCCCCACTCCTCATGCTCTGTCCTGTGTCCCCTCCACACTCCTATGTCCCCCCTCCACTCTCCTGTGTCCCCCCTTCCATATGCTCTGCCCCAGTCCCCTCCACACTGCTCTGCCCCATGTCCCCTCCACTGTGACACCCTGGGCCAGGCACAGCTGTGGCAGCCCGAGGCTCCAGCAAGAGGCTGGTACCACCTGAAGGCTGACAAAGCCCGTTTAATCTCTCAGATCTCAGCAGCTGAAAAACCACTGATGTTGTAATGTGTAACATGCGTCACCTCTCTCCCTCAACGTTTTTGTGCATCGAGGCAACATCAGACCTGTGTGTAATGGCATTTGTGCCTCAGCAGGGCTCTGTGCTCTCTTGTGCCACTGCTAATAAAGGGTTTCCTCTTACCATTCCAGTGCTGTCCCTTTTTTCATCAGCCCCCTTGATCTCTGTTAATTAGACTGCCTAACACCTGAACCAAGCAGGTGACTGGAGCTTTGGCAAGAATTTAGCAGCTGATCTGGGAGCTGGTTGTGAGCTGACAGCTCTTTATTCATTTTCTGAGGTGCACAATAATTGCCATCTGCAAGGGTAGTGATAAGTTGCCCACTCACAAAGACTGTTTAAATGGCATCCTGCAGCAGAGGCAGGATTAGCTTTCCCAGCAGTCTGTACAATTCAGATCTTCCCCCAGTGCCCAGGAACCTGCAGGCTCCTCCACACCCTCCTGAGGAACACAAGGATTTATCTGCATCGAGGCTTCAAGGATTCCTCCCTGGGTTGTAAATTGAATTAGGGAATGTTACCTGCCTTCAGCCTGGCATTATCAGAGAGGTTGCAGCACTCAGAAACGCTCTGTCAATCAGTGTCAGCTCTGCCGTGGGCAGCTGAGGCAGCTCTGCCTCCCAAACACCTCCAACACCCTCGAGGTCACACCTGATCCTCCTTCTTTCTCTCCAGAGACAGCCCCACCACACAGAACCAGACACTGGTACAGCACCAGGCACTTCCCATTGCTTAACAAGATCATCAAACCCCAGAATGGTTTGGTTCCAAAGGGACCCTAAAGCCCTCCAGCCCCTGGGCAGGGACACTTTCCACTAGAGCAGGTTGCTCCAAGCCTTGTCCAGCCTGGCCTGGAACACTCAATCCAAGTGATATGGCACAAATTACATCCCTCATCATCTCAGGAAATGCTTTAGTCAGTGGAATCCCCAGGTTTCCTTCTCAGATGCTGCCTGGAATCCACCTCTGGCTAAGAGCTGTCCCTGTTCCCCAGGTAGATCCACACCCTCCTGAGCTTCTGCCGCCCTCACAGGTGGCCTCATGCCAGGGGAAGGGAACCTGTACCTGCAGTGCACCACGATGGGCCCAGCATCGGGGGGGTTGCAGGTTTTGACCCGCCTCAGGAAGGCCAGGAACGGGGTGGGGTACTCGGGCACGCCGTGGTCAGGCCACGCCGTGAACTGGAACTGCCGCACCTCGCGCTTCTCACTGGAGCCGTTCTGCAGGACAGAGCAGCAGGGTGAGGGACAGCAGACCCAGACCTGTGCTGGGCTGGGCTGTGCTGGGCTGTGCTGGGCTGGGCTGGGCTGTGCTGGGCTGGGCTGAGTGTGCACACTGCCACAGCCCATCCCCAGGGAAAAGAGCAGCAGGAGCCAGCTCACCTTGTGAAGGGAGAACGTTCGGACGCAGAACGTGGCCAGCTCAATGGTGTCCAGCAAGATCACCTGGATCATTCCGTAGGTGTCTGAGCCTCGGCCTGGCCAGTACTGGTCGCACTTTATCTGCAAGACAGGAGGGATGGCTCAGTGCTGGGACAAACCCTTCACTGCTGGGGATGCTCATTCCCAAACTGCCCTGTTACAGGTGAAGCTGGGCCGCTGGCAAAGGCAAGGAGAGGTGCAAGAAGTGTCTTTGCAGAACATCAGGACAGGGACAGACCCAGCAGAAAAAGCTCCTACTGACTAAGCACAGACTTTGATGCTACATCAATCCCATAGACAACAGACTGGAATGATCCTGAAGATTAGAGGGAATGTACTGGGGCTTGTTAAACAAGAGAACTGAATGTGAAACTTGCCACATGATTAACTCCAAGACAGACATGCAGTGGGATCCAGCAGCCTCTTCTCCTGGAGTTGCCAAGGAGGCTGCAGCTTCTCAGGGTGAATGGTTTGTTTTTTGAAAAGCAATGAATCACTGAACTTTCAGGGTGCTGGCAGAGCAGGCAGAAATCCCCCCCTGGCTGCACATCAAAGGGATTTGCCGCTCTCCCACCTCTCCCCTCCAATCCCCCTGGATTATGACTAACCAGTCATCCCTCTCGTGCATCTTACCCGTGATTTCTCCTCCAGCTTAGTCATCATGACAATGGTGGCTGAGCGCTGCTCCCACACCATCCTCCAGAAGTCCCCGAAGGTCTCGGGCAGGGGCCCCTGTGTGGCGATGTAGGCGTTCTGCTTCCGGTACCCATCGATGTAGTTGGCATTGATGTAATCACTGCCCACAATTCCTGTGTCAAATCAGCAAAAATCAGCAGACTGCACAGGACTTCACGCAGTTGGAAGCACAGGGAGATTTTTCTTTTTTTTTTTGTTAGAGAGAAGCCCCCTGTAGAAACACCAGAGCCTTCGTGGCTTGGTGGGTCAGAATCACACAGGCTCTTGGCAAGGTTTTCCCAGCTCAAGCTCCTGCATTGTAGAGAGAAAGTAACTCCTTGCAAAAGATATTAAAGAGACCAAATATCAGGCCTTGAAGCTGTGGTGTTTTTATTCATGTGCTTAACAGGAGCAAAGTCCTGGCCCAGGGCTTCTGGTGCATCAGTGTCCAGCAGGACAAACCCGAGTCCTTGTCCCAGCCCGCCCCAAGCCCAGGCAGCAAATGCACCTGGTCAATGACTGTGTGGTCCACAGGCATTGAGCTACAGCTGGACAAAATAAAAAATAAAGCCAGGCTTGATTTAGCCAATGAAGGCTTTGAAATTACAGGCTTTGACTCGCTGTAAATTGCCCGCTGTCATTTTTAAGAGTGGTTTTTTTTTTCCTGCTCGCATGAGTTACAGGCTATTGAGTTCCAGCTGCTCGCCTGGGTCCCTGCTTGAGGGTTTGGGATGAGCAGGAGGCACTGCCAGAGTGAAGAGGTTGATTGGGACATGGCAGGAGAAAGCTGCTCTGAAGTTAAAACGGCCCCTGGCACACGGTGCTGCCCAGGTTGAGCTCCAGAGCTGGCGCCTGGCACGGAGCAGCCACACTCTGGGCTGGCTTTGGCTGCTCCCAGGCACAGCGAGCGCCTGGCAAGGCTGGCAGGATCTGCAAACCCATGATTAACTCGGTGCAGAGCCCTTCACTCCTGTCTGCAGGGGAGCCAAGGGTGGGCAGCAGCACCAGTAGGGAACTGGGCTGCAGCAGCTGGGGCTGCTGGCGAGGGGTGAGCCCAGAGCAGCCTGCCTGTCCTCAAGGGAACTTCAGCTCCTGGAGAAATGGCTTTTGATTCAATTTCTGGAGGGTTCCCTACCCTTACTCCCTCCCAGTCTGAAATTTCAGGAGGGAGAGAAGGTGGCTGCACTGGCAGGAGCGTGTCCAAGGCTGAGCTTCCGGAATTAATCTCCTCTCCAGCCCCCTGGGGTCTGCTCTGTCATTTGAAATGGTGGCCATGAGCTCCTGCAAGCTTTTACTGTGTGACAAGCCCAGCTTCAGAGAAGTCACAGAATTAAAGCCACTACTTCTTCCTGACCAAGCAGCCAGTAACAATCTGCAGCCTTGACAAATCCAGATTTAAAACAAAGAGAAAGTAACAAAACTAATTCCTCCAGCTCCTTTCATCTTCCAGCCTTGAGCATGAAATAGGGCTCGGTAGGAAGGAGCACACCAGCCAAGACATGTCAGAACTTCTCAGATGCTTGAAAATTCAAGCTTGGCCCATCATCTTTGCACTGTTGGTCCCTCACGGAGCCCTGGGCAGAGCTGGGACTGCTGCCTGCATCCAGCCCCAGCTCCAAGACCAGCCCAAGTGTCCTTCGCTCCCACACTTGTGCTCTTCTCCCTTCCCTTGAATGACAAAGCAACTTTTTAAAGCCTCTGCTTTCCTTGGCTCATACAATATTAATCTCTGAATTAAACCAAGGCAGAACACAGTCAGCTTCACAAGGAGAAACCTTTAAAGCCCTCTAATAGCAGACCAGAGCAATCCAGATTTGTGCAGTTTTTTTGGCAAATCACCGTGCTCTGCTGCTGCCTCAGCTCTCCCCCTTCCCCGTGCCCCTCGGAGCTACCGTGGCACAGGAAGATTATTTTAGCAATTCCCTGGTCTCAAATGCTTTGGAATTAACCTCTCCATTCACCAGGCAGTTACCAGGACATCCCACATCCTCTCTGCTCTGATGATCAGCTCTTGGCAACACAAGACTGGCCTTGAACGCTTTATCCACCCAGCACAGCCACATCCTGAGCCCATGAAACTCCAATATTATCTCAGCAGCAGCAACCCAAGCAGGTGCCCTGTTCAACTCCATCTCAAGCCCCTCTTATCCTGGCGTGCACTGGAGCAGCTCTGTCAAGAGCCACGAGTTGTGAAATTTAATGTAAATTTTCTGACTGCACCATCGCTCACATAAGCAGCTCAGGAAACAATTTATGACCCGCCAGGCTCTCATTAACCCCTTCTTATCCCGAGCCTTTTAGGGGCCAGGGCTGCAGCAGGGGCTGGGTATCAAGTGATCTTTGTGCCTGTACAACTCAGCAGCCACATCTCTGCTGCTGCTGCTTCTGACATTTGTACAATCAGCCCTGGGCTTGCTTCCCACTCCTCCCTGCACAGGCCCCGTTCTGTGTTCCTGTTCTTGCTCCCTCTAAAGCACAATGTGGTCTGAATTCTTCCTGTTAGTCAGAGATGTTTCCAACAGGCATCTCCAAGCAAAGGCAAAGCAGTTTCTTGAGAAACCAGTCCTTGATATGAGGGACTGCAGCTCCAGTGGAAAATGTCAGTGACCAGAATTTAACAAATGGTTCACAGAGGTAACTTCTGCTGCCAAACTCCCATGGAGACATTAAGAAAAGAACATAAATAGAGATGAGAGAGGTGTGTGATGTGCTCCCTTCAGGAACTGCATCCCAGCACTGCTGGGGGAGTGGGGGTGCCCCATACCTTCGATGGGCAGCAGGATGACCCGCGAGTGGTCGTAGGCGATGACGTTCGCGTAGCGGTTCTTGGGCTTGTTCACCTCCAGGTTGGAGTGCTCCCAGGTGAACTGCTGCCCAGGGTCGATGGACTGCAGGGATTGGGAAAGGAAAGGGAGAGTCAGTGAGGAGAAGAGCAGCAAAAGCAGCTCTGAGCACTTGTTCCCCGTGGCTGTGAGGTCTCGCTGAGGAGCGCAGCGATCACCGTCTGCATCCTGCCAGAGCCCAGCTTTGCAGTGGGAAAGCCCCAGCCCCGTGGAACAGCTGATGCCCAATCTCCCCTGGCCCCAAGTGGAACATCTGAGGTCATTCCCCCTCTGGACTCAGCCCCAAAGGTTTCCCAGTGCAAATGGGGAAGAAGCCCCACGAGAGCCTGGCAGGGACAAGAGTGCATCCCCCAGCACAGAACAGTGGTAAGGACCCTGGCCCTAGCACACTCAATCAACATGGATTTTTCCTAGAAGGGATCAAGGAATAAACAATGAAATGCACTGGAGAGAAAAATCCCCTCTGCCCGTCCTAGTGATTTATGCCAGGTTTGGTGGTCAGGTTTTTTTTTCCTCTTCAAAGTCCAGCTGTCCCAGATATGGAAATTAGGTTAATTACGTTTACCTCTAAATCCTCAGCCAGAGAATTAAATAAAACAAGGGCTTAATTCCTTCATCATTTTGCAGAGCCCTTGGGGTTTGCCTCAATTGGAGGCTTGGCAGGAACGTGCCCAGCTGTGTTTGCTGCTGCTTGCTCTCTCTCTGACTGCCACCCTTTGGGGACACGGTCCCAGATCCCAGATTCAGCCCCCTGAGCCGGCCCTTGCCTGGCCCCGCTGCCTTCCCTGCCTGTGCCCACCTCGGAGCTCCCCGGGCACAGCCGGTACAAAGCCACCCACAGAAAGAGCTGCGGCACTCTAGCTGCGGAGAATTCCTAACTAATGGGTATTTATACTATTGTAATGTGTCTGTTTGCTCTCCATCCCTCTAATCACGCCTCGCCTTCACTTCATTAGCGATGTTTGTTCAGCTCTGGCTCTCCCTCTGGAGGAGGTTGGGCTGGCTCGGAGCCAGGGCACTCGGGATGTGGCATTATGCAGATCAGCCTCTGGAATCTGGATGGAGCACAGAACGAGCTGCTGCTGCTCCCGCGACCCAGCGTGGGAGGAGAGACCCCGGCGGAGCAAAATGCGCCTTCTGCAAGGCGTGACCCCCGCTCCGGGTGCGGAGCCGCCAGCGCGGAGCCGCTCCCGGTGATATCCGGGGGTCGGAGCAGGGAGAAAGCATCCCTTTGTTTGGAAAACATCCCTCCCTCCCTGCCTGCAAACAGACCTCGGCAGTCTAGACTCGTTATTAGGCTAAAAATACCAGGGCATTTGATGCCTTTCAACAACAAAATCAGGAGCGGAGAGAGGCTTTTTACAAGGACATGGAATGATAGGAGAAGGGGCTTTAAACTGAAAGAGGTTTTAGATTGGATATTAGGAAGAAATTCCTGCCTGTGAGGGTGGGGATGCCCTGGCACAGGGTGCCCAGAGCAGCTGTGGCTGCTCCTGGATCCCTGGAAGTGTCCAAGAACAGGTTGGACATTGGGGTTTGGGATAGTGGAAGGTGTCCCTGCCCAGGGCAGGGGTGGCACTGGATGGGCTTTAAGGTGCTTCCAACCCAGACCAGTCTGAGATTGGGTAACCAAACCCTACCAGGATAGAGAAAATGTGCACAAAACCCTCAGACATGACAAGGAAGCACAAATATCCTGTTTTCCCTTCTTTAGCTCCATGGCTGCTGATGGCATCAGTTGTGGAGGACTCTCTGCTCATCTCACTCAAGCTCAGCTGTATAAACTGGGTGTCACAGTCCTTCACTTGGTCCCCTCTGTGTCCAGAAGCAGGACATGTTCTTGGGGTACCCCAAGGACAGCTCCTACCCCACTCAGCAGTCACCTTCCAGGATCCCTTCTCTGAGGGAGCTCAGCCTCTGCTGACCCCACAGGAGCAGCTCATGGACCAACCTCTTTCTTTTTATGATCTATAATTGAACTCATCAAAGCACTCAGCAAGTACTTAATTTCCAATACATAAATAGCTTTTAAATTTCAGCTAACCAGATCTCTAAAACAAAGCTGTTCATTTGGATGAAGGCCTGTCTGAATTCTGTAATTCCTGGCTCTGCAAACCCATGCACAGCACTCACTCTTGCTCATACCTCATACTCTTGGGATAATTTCAGGTTATCATTAGCTTTGAGATGCTCTGTGTGTTCAGCCAGCTCGGAAACGGGGATGGGTGGGTGGCTGAGCATACCTAAAAGACAAGACAGCAGGAAAAGAATCTCATTTAATAATAACTAAAATTCACAACCGTTGCGCTTTTTATAAGAAAGAGGGAACAAGAAAAGAAAATAAATTACAATGTAAGATCTGCAATGAAAGTAGGGAGGTTAGAAGAGAAGAATTCAGGGCTCGAAATTGTGTCCTTGGAAGTAAAAAATAAAAATCAAGGAAAAAAAAAAACAGTAAAATGAGAGTGTTCCCGTGATGGCCCCGTTTTCAATGGAAATCAGAGCAAAACAAAAAGGAAAATCCAAAGAGCAGATGCGTGTTAGCGATTCCAAAGTGGACTTGGAATGAGCAAACGCTGCCAGAGGAACCCACGCAGCAAATGGCACAGCACCCGCCGGGATCAGGAACCAGCTCCAACAGAAAGGGAGGCAAGGGCAGGATCCAGCCAACCATGGAGATGTGGGCAGGAGATGGGAATATGCAGATGGGGGGAAGCAGGGGAGGCTTTTCAGGAACTTTAAGGTCTTTTCCGACCTCAGGGATTCTCTGTTGTCTTTTGCACAACATCGGCTCTGGAAGTTCTCGGTCTGCTCATGGACACTGAACTCTGACCTGCACCATTCCCGGAGTGCAGGCAGGCCTGGAAGCACCCAGCTGGCTCCTGTTCCCACTCATGGCTGGTGGGTGATGTTCCCTCTGCAGCAGAGCCCTCACTCCCACCCTCGTGGGTCAGGCTGTACCGGCCCCATCCGGGCTGTGCTGGGAACGTTGTCACCTTTTGGGATGGACAGGCAGCAGATCCTCCTCAGGCAGGGGGATTGGAGCAATTTGCTGCAGAGCCTGATGCCCCTGAGCTGGTTCAGCTGCTGCCCCTGCAATCCCCCCCAGCACTTTGGTGTGCTGGTGTTGAGGCAGCCAGAGCTCCAGGGAAATTACTGGAGCCATACTGGGAAGTCCCACTGGGTGAGACTGGTCCAACTGGGGCACATCTCAACCACCACTGTGGTGAGCAGCCACAGCTGACTCAGTTCTCAGCCTGGGGTTTGCACATCCTGCTCTGAAAGGGGCAGCTGGAGCTCTGGGAAGAGCAGGGACCCTGCCCTGCCCACAGTCCCTCAAAGGCTACGCCACAAACCCAGGAGGAAAAGCTCTCCGTGCTTTGCTCATCTGCATCGGATCATGTCTTTCCAAAGGCTTCCCATGCTGTCTGCCAGCCTCTCCAGAGGCCTGGAGAGCAGCATTCTGAGAAGCCCTGGGCAGTGCCCCCAATGAGAAGGACAAGAGTGGAGAAGAGATGGAAGCCAGGGAGAATTTCGAGCCCCGTGGGTGTTGGTGGGTGACAAAGCAGCGGCGTGGCAGCAGCATGGTCAGATACTCTGAAAACTCAGCACAGAGATGGCAAAGCAAGCATGACATCCTCAGTTTTACAGTGATTTGGGAGAGGTGCTGCTTCCCCCAGGCCTGGGCATGGGATGACTCTGCCATACCTGGAAAGGTTTCTCCTAAGCTCACCACACATCTATTTTCAGCACAAGGAAATATGGCTGAAAATAGAAGAAAAGGGGAAATATACCAAAAAAGCTCACAACAATAACCCTGAACTATGCTGGGGGCTGTGCTGGCTCCATTCCAGCCTGCTGGGATCAGGGCAGGAAACCTCTCTCAGCTCATAGAGGAAAAATTCCCATTTATCTCTTGTTGTCCTGTCCCATCACACCTGCAGGAGGATTATTTCTCCACCTGGAGGGAGGGGGGTGCTGCTGTCCACCCCAGCACCAGATGCACACTGGGGTGGTGGGAGGAGCTGGTCCTCTCTCAGTGTGGAATGGGGAGGCCACCCTGGCTGAGATGCTTCAGATCAAACCAGTTTAACACCCCCAGCACTCGATGGACATACAGGTTAAAAGGAGAAAATAAACAACCTGAAATCCCAGTAATAATCCAGAAAAACCCCAGGTCCTCCTTGGCTCAGAAGTCATGGAGCAACATGTGCAAAAACTTCTGAGCCAGTGGGCTGCATGGGAAGGGCCCACTGTGCCAATCTGGAATGAGGAGTCACCTCCCCCTTGAAGGAATCTCACAAGTTTCCTTCATAAAAGCTCCAGGAAAAACCCAGAGTGTGTCCAGCAGCTCTGCCCTTTCCTGGGGTTCATCCTGCCTCCCCTCCCAACCTCCCTGCACAGAACCTGGCTGGCAGCACATGGGAATTTGCCTTGTTCTGCTGCTGTTAAGGACAGAAACTCCTTGTGTGATCAATTTCTAGGGCTCTTTGGAATAAAAGAACCTCTGCAGCAATAAACACTCCCCTGGTCAAAATGCCAAGTACATGGGGTTTCCAATAGGATCCAGGAGTTTGCAATGAAACGAGGCAGGAGCGGCTCTGCCTCGGCTCAGCTGCACAGCTGCTCTTCTCTCCTTTTATTCAGGAACTCATTTTGGGGTATGAAGGGCTGAGTTCAGCCAGGAAAATACCCACAACCCCTCTGTTACAAATTGTGACATATTCCATACCAAAGAGGCCAATATTTGGATTGAACTATTCAGGGAAATATCCCAGCCCTTGCATCTCCAAGCACAGGCAGCATCTGTGACTCTTCACATTTGTCAGCTGAAATCTCACATCCTTCCCTGCCCAGTATTAGAAAAAAAATCCAAGCCCAAACCACCCAGCAAGGCTGGGATCTTGGCTCCTAATGGGATGAAATCTTTTCGAGCCAGTCTCATCTAACATTTCAATCACTTGAATCTCTCTAATCTTATCACAAAAGACTTGATTCTCTGTGCACCAGCCAAGTCACCAGAAACGTCACCCTAACATCTGCTCCGTGGGCCAGAGCCCATTTATCTGCAAATTCACCGTGGCTGGAGGCACTCCTGTGAAATCCTGGGGTGGCCTCTGGTCTTTGTGCTCCTGGAACAACTCAGTGCCAAGGAGCAGGCACCTGCCACAGCTGGGAGATGGCCTTTTCCCTGTCTGGATGAAAAGGTGCCTGTGTGGCTCTTTCAGAGGGGCATCAGCAGCTGCAGCTCCAGTTTCTCTTTCCCTGCGTTGCAAACACCAAAGCACAACCCCCAGCAGTGACACCAGTGCAACGAGTACAGGGGACACCGAGGACACTGAGGCAAGCACCAGCGATGGAACATCTTCCACAGGGGGGAAAGGCAGCCCTGGATCCTCCTGGGCCAGCGGGGGACACTGAGGGGGGCTGGGAACCCCGAGCTTGGAGCTGCCCCCGTGTCCTCCAGAGGCCTCTAATGGGAAACTGTAAAACTGGAAGCTCAGTTCAGACAAACAGATGGCACAGAAAAGGGATGAGATGGGCAAACACCGCAGGAACACGGAGAGTTCGGCAGAAAATCAAAAAATAGTAACAGGAACGGAAGGAGAATTGGAAAGGAAAGTGACAGAAGAGGAAAATAATAATGGGGGGAAAAATGAAACCAACAGGAACAAAAACACACAGGAACTAACTTTCCAAGTCAAACTCAGGGTCACTGAGAGGGCTGCTCAGACCAGAATCTGCAGAAAACAGTAAAAAATAAATAAATAAAAGATACACTTTTGTAAAAATTTCATGCTAATAAAAAAAAAACAAAAACGAACATAAATCTAAAGAGGAAAAGAAAGGTATTTTTTGTGCTGATTAGGACAGGATATCTAAGATGTGCTATGCTTTCCCCTCTCTGAGCTGCACATTCCCATTCCCATGCCCCTCCTCTGTTTCACTGCTTGGGGACATGATGGAGATTCTACCTGGGGTCACCTGTCTGGAGAAGAGCCTACAGACTCCTTCTGAACCACAATATATTGAATTTAAATGCCTTTAACTCAGAGAGCACCTGTGGACTCTTCCCCTGCAAACTGTACCACAACCTCTCCATCACTGCAAACACACTCCAAGCTCATTTTTCCATCCATTTCCATTTTCATCCAATGTTTCCAAAATTCTGTGGGAGGCAGGTGATCAACTCCCCCAAATCCCTTATAACCTTTTAGTGCTTCACAAATTATAGAGCAGAGTAACACCAGGTAAGTCAACTCTGGCCAGATAAACTTGGAAAGGAAGGGCAGCATCTCCTAAAGGCAGATCAGACACAGGCTGTGCCTTTTGGGATCTGCAGAGCTTTAATGCAGGTTTTGATGCCTCAGCTGCCCTTCTCAAACCTCTCAGAGCCAGAATTCAGAGGTACAGCATGACCAAAGCAGCGGGGTCAACAGAAGACTCCTCCTCCCTCAATCCCATTACCTGATGGAAACACCCTCAGCTGACTCTGCTGCCCTGTGGGACACACAGAAACTCCCACTCAGGGAAACACATCAACCAACACTTCAGCTGCTTCATGGCACCAAGACCAAGCTGGAAGGCCACAAACTTTTATTTTTTATCTCAGCATATTCTTTTCAACAGAGGGAGTGTAGCTCCTTCTCTTGGTTCTCCCACCTCCCTCCACCTGGAGCACCCACAGAATGCTCCCAAAGGCAACCAGAGAAGGGCAAACTGCTGCTGAGCTGCAGCTGGGAGCACTCAAAAGATCTCAAACACCTTCAGACTCTCCTGAGAGCAGCACTAAGAGCTGATTTAGGGACCTACCTGTGCTGGACTGGTGTCCCTGCATGCTGGGGTGAACCTGCTGCCACCCCTCAGCTGAGCATTGCTCCTAAGCTTGGGCTGATTCCAACAAGTGCTTCCTAACCCATTTTGGTAAGAGCCCCTCAGCTCAGCTCAGCTCTGCTTGTGCTTCCCTACAAATCCCTGCCCTCTGGGTCCCCCCTGCCAGCCCCACCCTAAGGAAACTGGACAATGCTAAGGACAGGACTGGGATGGGGAGGGGAAACAGGAGCTACAGAAACATTACTAACAAGCACAAAACAGCAAAAAAAAAAAAAAAAAAACCAAAACAAACAAACTGAAAACAACAGCCAGCCCCCAAAAAGCACAATAAATTCCCTTCCAAATCCTCAAGCACCAGGAACTTGGAGGCAGAGGCGTGGACAGGCACTGGGTCAGCTTGGCCACGTGTCCGTGTGTGTGAGGACGTGTCAGGGTGGCTGCAGAGGTGCCATGCAGCAGCTGGGACATGCATGGACATGGGGACACATGTGTGCAGGAGGGGAGGGTGCACAGAGCCTCTGCCCAGAGCTCAGCGCTGCAGGGACAGGCTGGGGCCCAGCCCTGGCAGTGCCCAAGGCCAGGCTGGACAAAGCTTTGAACAACCTGGGGTAGTGGAAGGTGCTCTGCCCGTGGAACTGAGTGGGTTTTAAGGTGCTCCCAACCCAAACCAGTCTGGGATTCCATGACAGCATCTGCACCAAGCGAGGGGACGCTGCCTCACCTGCACCAGGCACCCTGCTCCTTTCTCCTTGCATGGCCCACAGGCAGGCCTGGCACCAGTAAGCACCAGTTCCAGGTGTGGCTGGAGCACTGGGGTGCTGGGCTGCACACTCCATCTCCCCACCCAGGAGCTCCCAGCTGGGGCACAGGGCAGCACTGGTGTGTCTGGCACAGCCGTGGTGCTTGCACTCAGCCCAGAATGCACCAATTTATCTGGAAATCCAAGAAAACCCTTCTTCTGCCTCACCAGCACTGGGCACAGCCCGTGCAAGGTCCTTGAGGATCCCAGCAAAGGCTTCTTTCAGCATTCCCACTTAGCACAGACAAGGCTGGGGTTCCTTGGCTGTGCCCAAGGGTGGCACTGGCTCTCCAGGCAGTGCCTCAGCAGCTCCAGGCAGGCAGCAAGGGCTCAGGGAAGGGGCAGGTGCTCCACTCCTGTCTTCCCAGTGGGAGAGGCTGGTCAGCAGCTGTTACCTGGAGTCTGGAAGTTGATTCTCCTCATTTCCACGGGGTCCTTGGGGTGGTGGGGGGCGATTTCTGCATTGTTGAGGAGGCACTTGGTCCGTGGCTCTGAATCTTTCCGTTTGCTTCACAACAAACCCAAAAGGAAACAAAAGAGACCAGAAAGAAAAAGCAGCTTAGCTTCTGGGCCTTGTCTCAGCTACTTCTCAGCTATTCATGTTCAGGCACGAGCAAAGCTCCCACCAAAAGCCAAAGGGGCAGCCAAGGGTTTAAATGCATAAAACACATCAGGAAAGGGATGAGGTTTGGAAGTCTTGCCAGTGCAATGTTTTAGGGGTTGACAATGGCCTGGGAGCCCCTCAGCAGCTCCCCCCTTCTCCAGCAGCAGCAGACTGGCAGCCAGGAGCAGCTGAGGTGCTGTGAACTCATACCTCACCCTCCCTGCTCAGAGCAGCCTCCACTGAACTCTGCAGAGCAAAAATGTTCCAACTCTGGCCAAGCCATTCCCAGCCTGAGAGAACCAGAGCCAGCAGAATCGTTTGGAAAAGTACAGAATCTCCTGGCTGTGACCTTGGATGTCAAGCTCTGATATTGCTGTTGGCTTGTTCAGGAGCTCTCAGTGCTGCCCTGCTGCAGACAGAGAAGTCAGAGCAGCAGTTTTCAATCTTTTTTGAACTGCAGAACCTTAAAAATCTGGGTTCAACAAACAGTGTAGACACATCCTCTCCCAGCACAGCTGTGCCTGCTGAGATCCACCTCTCCTTGCCAGGAGCCAGAGCCCGCTCCAACCCGCCAGCTGAGCTGCACATGGAAGTGCTTCCTAATATATTCTCCTCCAAATGGGTTAGGTTAGCTTAGGCAGTTGAAAAAGTCTTTGCTGACCTGGCTCATTCTCCTTGAAGAGAATTTAGAAGCAAAGCCCCTGTGCTGACCTAAAGATGTGATAACTTCTTGCAGAGACACAGTGATGAGCTGCTGGGAGCTGAACGTCTCCAGAGAGCAGAGAATGTGGCCCCCACCCTGAACTTGGAAAGGTGGTCCCAGCCCTTCCAGCAAGGGGCTGTGGAGCTCCTCACCTCTCCAGCTTAGGCTGCACAGAAACCTCCAATAATTTCCCTGCAGCAGCAATGGCAATTACTTAGGCAGAGAGGAGGTTATTCATGACATTTTTAGCTGTCTCTTGATGTCATTAATAGCCAGAAGAAGTGGCCTGAGCCCTGCCAGCACTGCATGGGGCAGCATTTTGGAATGACACCACTTTGCAGTTTGGGAGAGGTTTATTTCTGCCACAGTTCTGGAACTGCTGTTAACAGTTCACAGGCTGAACCCATCAGTTACTTCCAGTGAAAGCTCTTCCAGTCTTGGAAATGGTTGGGGAAAAGTCTCATTTCTGCAGTCATAAACACTCTGTCAGAATCCCTTGGCTGAGGGGGCAAGAGCAGCTTCTGCCACAGGACAAGCACAGCTCAGCTGTGAGAATCTGCCTGCAGAGTGCCAGTGGCTCAGGGACAGCCTGTGTGGAGCAGCCAGACAGGAGAAACCCACTTCCACCTCAGACTGCCACACAAATGAGAGCTTCTCTGCTCCATTAACCCAACACTTTGTGAGCCATTTATTGTCACTGCTGCTCAATCTGAGAAAGGGGCATTTATTTAGGAATGGACAAACAGAAGAAAACTGGGCTTGCTTTGCTTTTTCTACCCCAATTCAAACATAGTCAGACATGAGTTTTTTGTGAGGACAGATCTAGAGGTGGGAAATGCACCAACAAAGTCCCAACACCACACAGCAAACACTGCTTAACACACAGCAAGCAAGAACCTGAATAAATGGCAAATCTGGTGCTCTTACCTGTCAGGTTTGCTGTCCAGGAAAGCAGCAAGTGGAGAGAAGACAAGACAAATGTTCACGTTAGAGAGGACTTGCAGAGGGAAGGGGAAGCATTTGCTCAGCTCTAAGCCTGGCAGCAGAGGTGGGACCAGCAAAGATCACCCAGCCAGAGGAACACCAACCAGGAGCCCTGAGCCCCTGCCCCAGAGCAGCCTCGCATGCTGGGATGCAGAGGCCACACTCCTGTGCAGAAGGAATTGCACCTGTGCAGGTCAAAGATGGAGCAGGGCTAGGAGAGCTCCCCTGACCCTGGGAATGAGCTGTCCCAGCTAAGGACCCCTCTGCTGGCCACTGCCACCTTTGTTCAGCCCCTGCTTCCCCTCCTGTGCTCTTCCCTTGCCTTGTGTGTGCTCAGGGGACCCCCAGTTCTCATCCACACACCATCAGCTGCTCAGAAAGCCAAGGGAAAGGGAGACACTTCCAGGGGTTTTCCCTTCCCTCTCCTGAAGACTCACACTCTGCTCCTGTCTCCCAGCTCCAGTAGAAAACCAGTCTGAGAGCAGAGCAGGTCTCTGCTGCCCACAGCTCAGAGGTGCTTCCCTCACTGCACAGGGAGCATGGAGAGGGGTGCCTGAGGCTGCAAGCAGCAATGCTGGAGTCCTGACACTGCACACAGGGCCCAAGGAGTGTCTGAGACAAGCACAGCTTTCCTGGGAGTGACGTGGGGCAGAACCTGCAGCACAAATCCCTCCAACCCCCTGCTAATCTCCCCTGTGCTGGGCAGACTCTCCCATTCCAGCATTTGTGCCTCAGAGCTCCTCTCTCCAGGGCCCAAAGAAGAACTTCCCCTCAGCTAACCAGGACAGAAATTCCCTTTAGGGAACCCTGGGGACACTCAGAACCACCTCAGGTGTGGGCAGTGAGCAGCTCTTACTTTTTGTAGAGCAGGATGGCGATGACGATGCAGATGATGAAGACCACGGCCAGGACGGGCCCGATGACCCAGATGAGCCCCTCCTCACCATCAATGATGGGCTGGGGGTCAGGGTTGTCCAGCTGGATGGGGTCAGAGAAGGGACTGGCAGCATAGGTCTGGAAGAGAGGGAACAGGGTGGAACACAGCTCAGAGATGGGAAGAGTGGGCAAACACATGATATTCCACAGGAGGAACTGCTGGAGAGGATGTGCAGCACAGCCCAGGTGGTAACAGGGAAAATGCCCTCTTCAGCCTAGAGAAAATGCCCTGCTCCTCAGCATCCTCATGAGGGGTATCTTGTTGCTGTTGGATACGAAATGAAGAGCTTGACTCCAGGTAGAAGAAAGATTCAGAAGGTTTTATTTTTAATTTCACACAGCCCTTTTATAACATGCTGCGCCAAAGAACTTCATGATTAGTCAGTAAAGACAACACTTCTCTTCATTGGTTAAATAATAGAAACAACATCTGTGAGAGGGTTGTTATGATAGCTTAGAAATATTATTCAAAACAAAGGGCTGTTTACATGCAGCGTCCTTGAAAGGAGTGGATTCTCTCATAGAAAGAAGGAATCAGCTACTAACAGGCTGAAAACTTTCACAGACTCAGAAAATCAGAGCCACAGTATCTTCCACTTCCAATGCTCCAGAGAAACAAACCCATGTGAAGCTGCAGCCTGCCCTGTGCCTGTGGCCCACCCCTTCTCATGGCCAGCAAGGTGCTTTTAGAGGTCCAGCTGCTTCTGTTCCACCACAGCCCCGAGCCCTCACCACTGCCACAAACACACAAACACTTTCCCCAAGCTCTCATGTAACCATCTGGATTTTGACAGTCAGATGGGATTATAGAGCAAGAGGGAAGGGATTAAAACAAGAATTAACACTTGGCCTGGTGACTGAAAAAAAACCAACCCTGACAAATAAATATAAGGTAGTAAAACACTGTGTGTGTCCTCTGCTGCCTCTGCACTGAGCTGAGCTCTTGAGGAGGATCAAACCTTTCAGAGTCCTGAGTAAGGATGAATTCCCATCCTACACAGGAACTCCAGGAACTGAACAGCACAGAGAACTGGCATGGCCTGGTTTGGGAGAGCAGCCAGGGACAGGACAAGAACAGGGGCTCTGGGTCCTTGAACTCCATCAGCTCTGAGCAGGCTGGAATGCTGCTCCACACTCAGGAGCTGCTGTGGATCCAGGCCACTGGGAGTGAGTCTGCAGCACCTTGTTCTAAAGCAGAAATTACCTCAAGCTGCAGTAATCCGATTGAGAAACCCATTCAGGAGCGTGTCAGCCTAATCCTTTAATATCAAATACACAACTAAATATTTATTGGGGAAAAAAAACCCTCTGAAAACCCTTAATTTCCAATAGCTCCCTGCTACAGTTCCACAGGGGGATTTAAAAACAAGGTACTAGGCTGTTTCCCATTGTGTGTGAGGGAGGAGGCAGGTAAATATTAAAATAGTTGTTTTCATAAAGACAAGTACAGCCCCAATGAAAACAGCAGAGATGCTGAATTGGTAGAGAGAATTTGTAGTTTTCCATAAAAAAACGCTCCCCTCTGTGCTTGGAGGGGAATTTAGCAATGCCCAGAGTGTGACATGCTCTTGGAACAGAGTGTCTGGGGTCATTGCTCTGAGGAGTTAAAGAACAGCCTTTAAAGGAAATTATTGATCAAAAAGGGGTTTGACCCAGGGCTCTCTGAACTCTCGTGCAGTCCTGAGGGGACAGTTCAGTGTTCCTCCCCATTCTGGACTCCAGTCTGGAGCCACAAGTGCACAAGTTCTGCCCGCAAAGACTGGGACAATCACAGCTGCTCGTGTCCTCAGTGCTTGGAAGAGACGTATGCAGGCACAAGCACAAGCAGCTCACCAAGCACAAGAGCCACATCCAAAAGCTCCACAGCTGGACAGAAAAACCCCTCAAAGATGCCAGGAGGGCAGCAGGGCTGCGGCAGGGATGGCAGAGGGCCGGGGGAAGCAGGCAGCACTTACAGCCTCGGGTTCCTGCAGCACGGCCAGGATGAAGAGCACGTATCTCTGCCCCGGCTCCAGGGCTCTGTTCTCGAAGTTGTCGTAGTGTTTCATGTCCCCCAGGACGAAGTGTGAGGGCAGGGAGCGGAAGCGGGCAGCGATGTAGGGCCTGGGGAAGTCCAGCTGCCGGGAATGCCGCAGGCTCCGGCGCCGCAGCCTGGCGATGTCCTGCACCAGCTGGAGCAAGCAGAGGAACACCCTGAGAGCCTGGAAAGGAGCAGCAAGGAAAGCCAAACCAGCCCTCCCAGACTGGCTGCTCCTTGGATGCTCTGAATGAGGAGCACAGGTACCCCAAATCCCCCCAGTCCTCAGGGCCCCATCCCATTCCAGCTGTTCTCTCCCCCTGAAGCTGAGCTCAGTTTCACCCACGCTCACCTCCTCCAGGTCCATCTCCTCAGGGCTGCCCAGGGGATTGAGGAACTGTCCTCCTCGGGACTTCCTCAGAGGCACCACCACAATGTAGAAAGCTCTAAATGTTGGGGATGATAAGAAGAAACAGAAGGAATCAGCCATGGAAGAAGGAAGTGCACACACTGATGTGAGTTTGCCCAAACTGCCCCGCTGGCTCAAGCCCCTTATTTTTCATTCAGCACAGTTGTTGCTCCTGGAAGGAGCTGGATTCAGTGGCAACCCCATGTCTCCTTGTGTACTCCCTTCACACCTCTTTGGCTTTCCCTGTTAGTTGTGTAAGTGCCTCCAAAAAGCAACAGTCAGGAAGGCTGGAAATGCAGAGATCAGCCTCCTGGTACTGCCCCTGTGGGTCTGTGGTGGTCTCCAGCCATCAGGGCTGACCCTCAAAACATAAGCTGAGCTCCCCACCCCTGCAGTTAAACAGAAACCTACTGGACAGGCACAGAGCTCTTCACGTCGGGGAGAATCACCACCACGTTGCCATCAGCATCAGGTTTGTGGGTCACTTCTGGCTTCTTGGACAACATGTCAGCAGCAGTCCAGGCTGCAACGTTCTGCTGCAGCCCCCCCATGCTGTTGCCCTGGTTCATCAGCACGAAGTTGTAGAAGGTGCGGGGCCTCAGGTGGGTGATGAGTTTCTTGGTGGTTCGCCCGTCCACATCAACGTGCAGCCCGTTGTACTGGATCTGTGGGAGGGGAGGAGGTTGTTCCCTGAGCTGGTCCTGCTCCAGCTCCTTCCTCCCCATCCCTTTGGTTTGCAGGGAGCACCCAGCCCTGCAGAGCTGAGGCAAACATAGGAAAAAAACTCCTGCACTCCACTTGCCTTGTATGGGGTAGGGGAGTTGTAATTCTCAGGGAATTCCCAGCTCAGAAGGACAGATGTCTTTGTTGCCATCTTCACCTTGAAGTTTTTGGGTAAAACTGCAGAGAAAAAAGTGAGGAGGAAGGGGAGAAAGGAGAAGAAAAGGCAGCAGAGAGAAGGAAGAGCAGGAAAGAGAAGGAAGAGAATGTCAAGTGCTGGAAGAGGGGCCTGCCAGGCTGGGTCTGGCTGCGGCTGCAGGAACAGAAGGGGTTGCTCCCTTCTCCACTGTGCTTGAGCTTTGCCAAGGTCCATCTCCCAGTGCTCCCTGTCCCCATGCCTAACCCCAGGAGGGCATGTGGCTTTGCCCCCACACTCTGGGCCTGGGTGGCTGCTGCAGGAACGAGGTGCTGCCTGGCTGAGCATGCTCAGGTGAGGAAAAACCCATCCCAGGTCACGGCTTGAGGGTTTGTTTTTTTAAAAAAAATTTTTGCTCTTTTGGCTGTTTGCAAAAGCTGAAGAAAATGCTCTTCCCACCTGTACAGCGACTGGCCCCCCCCTTCAGGTGCCAGTGACAGAAGGTGTCCGGACTTAACTTAGAAGAAAGCGGTAAAAGGGACTTACCTGGCACAAGGCAGAGAGGAGCGGAGGGACTGAGTGTGACACCAGAGTGCTTTGCATTTACTCACGAGCCCGGCTGAGCCTGGCCTGACCTCTCCAGCTCTCTTGCCTCCCGGCACCAGCCCCGGATAGAAGGGGAGAGAGGGAGGAGAAACCGGTAAGTCCTACCTTGGTCCAGCTGGAACGTCCGATACTGGACGGTCGGGCTGTAGGGCCCGGGGCCTTTACTGGTGTGAGCACGGATTTTAACATCATAGGCGGTGTTGGGTTTGAGGCCGTTGAGGGTGTAGGAGTTCTCTGGGGAGGGGGGCAGGTCTTTTTCCAGCAGGTTCCCGGGAGAACCGGCTTCCCGGTAAGCCACGGTGTATTTGACGATGGCTCCGTTGCGCTCGGCCAGCACGGGGGGCAGCCAGCCGAACTGCACCGACATGGACGTGACGTTGCTCGCCTCGAGGATCTGGGGGTAACCCTTGGGGATGTCTTCGGGGGTGGTGAGTTCCTGCACAGCTTCCTCCCCGAAGCCAGCCCGGCTCTTCACGGCCAGCTTGAACACATAGGTGGCGCCCTTGTGGATGCTGGGGGCGATGTACTTATCCTCCAGCGCCGAGAATTCCAAGGTGGCCAGAGGGTCGACGTCCTTGCGGCCGAACTGGAGCCGGTAGCCCAACACCTGACCCTCCGCACCCAGCGGGGGCTCCCACTTCACCAGGAGAGTGTTCTCCTCTGTCTGGTGCACAGACAGGATGGGCTTTCCTGGGACTAGGAGAGAAGAGAGACACCTTCAGCCAAGGCTGGGGCAGGGGAGAGGAGCTGCAGAGACTCCTGAGCTGCAGAAACAGGTTGCTCAATGTTCCAGTGCAGCTCCACATAACCAAAACTGCTGTCACGCTGTATAGGTGGATGGGCCCTAAACAGTTTGGGAAATGAGGAGCACTGCCAGCATGTCAGCTGTGAGGTGCTGACACATTCCTAAATTTATTTTCTTCCCTTTGTTCAGAATGGAAAGGTGTGCAGCTCCTCCCCTATCCCTGGACCACTCACCCAGTCCTGACTCCCAGCCTCCTGTCCCAATCGCTTCCCAGGGCAGGGTGAAACAAATCTGGAGTCCCCAAAGTCCCAACCTCCCTCCCTCTCTCCATTACACAGCCCAACTCATGCAGAAAGAGACTGGAACAGATTGGCCCAGGCTGGGAAGTCCAGAGCAGCTGAGGGTGAAGCTGTGAAGGATGGAAGGAAGTCTGGGCAGCCCCAGGTCCTGAGCAGCAGGCACGGGGCCAGCTCACACGGCTGGCAGGCAGCTCATCACCCACTTGGGTACAGAAGGAAGCACAGGCAGAGGAACCAGAGCCCAAACTGTGTGTGAGGCAGAGGGCAGGGAGAGCTGCTGCTCGCTCTGTGCTGCTCCTCTCCTCTGGAGGAAGGGAACTCACAGTGCTGGTGCACTTTCAGTGAGCTTCTCCTTACCTGTCAGTGAGCTCCCCCACATGTGGGGGTTCTGGGGAGCTCAGCAGTGCCACGTCTCTGCCTAATGAGCCCTGGCACTGCCTGACTGCTAAGCAAGCCCACAGCCACAGTTAAATGACACGTGCAGGCCCAGAGATTGCCGAAGCCAGAGAAAAGCAGAGCATTAATTCCAGCAGCTCACGCGTCATTGACACTCAGCTCCACTATTAGAGATCTAATTTCCTTCTCTCCGCCTTGGTATTTCTCCTGGTTGGACAGGAGGAGAAAAAAAGGAGTTGGGAGAGATCCCAGCCCACTCCCACAGCACGAGCCTGACCAAGGGGTGAGGGCTGGGATGGTGGCTGAGGGAGCAGGGCAGGATCTGCTGTGCCAGGGATCCTGAAAGGGTCACAGTGGTGAACCTCTGCCTGCTGCCTCCACTGACACCTCAGTGAGGATGAGGTGCTGAAACAAATGCTGTATTCCTTCCAAACTGTCAAAGAATGGCAGGGATGGTGCTGGGAGAGCCAGCCTCCTCCCCTGGGAGTGCCTAAGGAACACATTAAAGAGAAAAAGAGTGCCATTACCTTTATGTTTCAGTTTTTATCACAAATGTTACTGTAATCAGCTGAGCTTGAAAGTATTACATCTGCACAACAAATATTGTTTGGAATAAAGGTGAGAAAAAGTGCAGAGAGGGGGAAGTGTTTTATTTTGTAATTGGTTTGGACAGTAAAGGAGAAAATTAGATGTATTACTGTATTTAAATTCAGCCCCCAGCCCTGAATGATAAAGAAAGAAATCTCTCCTCTCAGAAGGTGTATTGACTCAACACTGCAAAGAAGGTAAGAATGTTACAGAGCCATTTGAAAGAGGTTTTTTTAAAATAGCTATTTCAAGTTGGGGGAAATTGAGTTTTGGGTAATAGCTGCTGTGCTGGAGAAAACATCTCTCTGTGACTGATCACCTGCACTGCAAATCCTAATGGGAAGAGATGAGGGAGGGTGACAAGGGAGAGTGACAAGGGAGCCAGGCAGAGAGAAAGGCTCCAGGAGGGGAAAAGAGAAAAGGTGGAGAGCCTTGGGAAGAAGGAAAGCAGAGAACCAGGGAGTCAGTGAGGAGAAACGTGGGCAGAACTGGAGGGGAAGGAGAAGAGGGTGAGTGAAGGAAAAGGCTTTGGTTGGTATGTGCAGGCAGAGCCCAGGTCCCAGAAATGGGAGGCAGGAAAGGTCAATACTGTCAGAGTCTCTCCCTCCACCAGTTCTGAACACAGGGGATGCACATCCAGACATGGTACCAGAAGAGAAGAGTGGGCAGGACAAGCACCACTCTGTGCCTGCTGCTCTGCAGGTCTTTGCAAGTCACCACCCTGACAGCAGACCCTCCTGTCCTCAGTGTACCTGCGTGGGGTCAGATCAGGAAGAGCCACTTTCCTTCTGACACACTGGAATTTACAGCCCAAGAGATTACAAGTGACAAATCCATCCTCTGTTGTGTTTCTGGGTGTGCCTGGGCTTCTTGAAGCATGGACAGAAAATTGTGACATTTGGTGAGGGCTGCATGTGAGGAATGAAAGGGTTTCTGCCTTACTAAATCCAAATTTGCCTTTGGGGCAGCCTGGCTCTTGCTGCAAGTCCTTAAAGAATGGAGTGGGATGAAAGAAGGTGGGTCTGGAGAAGCTCCTTGGCTTTAGGAAATGGGTGAATCCCACTGGCTGAGGAAAAGGCTCTCACCTGCACCCTTGGTAGTGACCACTTTGGGTTTGCTGCGAGCACCATCTCCCTTCATGGTGTAGGCGGCCACGGTGATGGAATAGGCAGTCTCCGGCTGGAGCCCAGCAATGATCATTTCCTGTTTGCCACATGCCAAAGGAAAATTGTGTCAATATTCAGGCCCACACCCAAGAGCAGCTCTCTCCTCCTTGCAGGACTCTCAGCCCTTTTCCAGCATGCAGGAACACTGAATCCAAGAGCGAGAGACACTCTGGGGCTTCTGTGGGAAGGGGCAGAGGGGAAGAGCCCCGTTCCCCTGGCGAGGCACTCACAGCTCTGCAAACACAGCCTGGCTCTGCAGGGCCCTGTGCAAGGCATCCTCCTCCAGATCTGCCTCTCACACATTCCCTGTCTTCACACAAACCACTTCAGCATCCAAATGCTGTCGCTCCCTTCAAAGCTTTCCTCTCCACTGTGCGGCCTCAGAGGAGGCTCAGAGGTTTCAGGGAGATTACATTTTTTTCACCGTTACCCCTCTCTTCTCTCCTCAGAGATATTTTTAATGCCTTCATAATATTAAAGGGATTGCTTGAATGCAAAGTGCAAGACGACACATTCCGCTCACGCTAAAGCTCCCTGCTAAATCCCACCCCCTCCTTCCCCATCCTCTATCAGCCTCCCCACACCTGGCTCCCAGGAGCTTTTGTTGGAACACTGGCCTCAAGAACAGCCTTTCCCCAGGAGGGACCCAGCCTTTCAAAGGGCTGTGTTGGAAAAGGAACACCCGTGCTAAATCAAACAGGATGACAGCACATGCAGCAGGGTTTTCCCCAAGGCCCCACAAAGGAGGGAGATGGGAATGTTGTGCATGTTTTATGGCTTTCCCCCTCTCCTCACCCCTTTGTGCTTTCAATATTAAATCTCAGGGCAGCACTTGGGAAGAATTTGTTAGTCTTGAAAAAACTATTTCCCTGATGGTGAGCTCGGAGTGGAACAGCAGAACTTTGGAACAGTGGGATTTTGATCAGTGACTTTGGAGGCCGTCAGCTGCAGGGACAGGTCTGGCTTCTGGAAGTCAAGAAACCTGTTCTTCTCTCACACCTGCCACTGAGTTTTATTAAGATTTTAGGTAAGGGGCTTTGCCTCCCATGAGACTCATTCTCCATCCCTCAAAGGGAGGCCCCTCACTTGTGCAGGACTCTTGGCAATCCCCAGGAGACATAAACACAACCAGTTTAGTCGTGTGTTGTCTTAGGACCCTGTCATTCCAAGGAGAAAATGCTTTCTCCTACTGCTTGGTAGCTGCAGGATTTTGGAAAACATTTATCATTTCAGCAGAAATAGCAAATGCCAAACAGCCAAGCTGATTCTAAGGTACTTCAAAGGTAAAAGCACCAATAATGATTCAGTGCTTTGCATCAATGAGTTTCTAAGAATCTTGGCCCTTTGAGAGTACAAAGCATTTGCTCATGCCGTGGTAGCTCAGAAACTCATGGATTCTGTATTCCAATGCTCCCCAGGCTATCTTTTCCAGACACAGAGGTGCTGCAAAGCAGCCCATCTGAGCTCCTGGTCTGGTGGAAGGTGTCCTTATCCCCAGCTGGGAGTGGAACAAGATGGCCTTTAAGGTCCCTTCCAATCCAAACTATTTTAGGATTCTCATATGTTCAAAGCAGTCCCAAATTTAATATTCCATCTGCTTCCCCACAGAGGAGCAGCAGACCCATCTTTCCTTCCGAGCCAAAGGGAAAACCCTGTGGGATTGCTGCATGCTGACGAACGACACGATCACAGAGGGTCACAGAGCAGTGACAGGGAGGGGACAATGCATGGGAACACCAAAAACAGGCTCTAAAACAGGCACACTGGCACTGCAAAAAAAAAAAAAAAAAAAAAAAAAAAAAAAAAAAAA
>VZUI01029610.1:0-29308 GCA_013401135.1 Cettia cetti | reverse complement strand
AGGTTCACTGAAGTTACGGTGAGGGACCAAAGAGTCTCTGTTGGCGTCCTGGTGTTCCTCTCTGCTCTGCCGGCTTCAGGGTGTCCTTTGTAATTCAGGGTGCTGCATTCGCTCGTTTTTTACGGTTTTATTTCTTTTTCTATGGAGTTTTTCCCAAATTTGCATGGATCCCGGAGAATCTTGGGAAGACCCGACAACACAAGGGGGAAGGGGAGTACAATGGGACTGAGGTAGGCAGATTAGCAACTGAATAACCTGAGCTAGCAGAGCTAGGTGAGCAATCAGGAATGATTAACATTTGTAAAGGCTTTTGGTAACAACACACAAACTTGATGCTGGAGGAAAAAAAAACTTTCTGGCTGGATTTTACTCCTTACAAGAGTAAGTTGTCTAACCTCCACAGAGTGGATTAATTAATGGAAATGTTTGTTGAAGTTTTTTTACAAAAAAGGTACTATTTCATGGGAAGGTTATATGTATTTTTCCAGTAGATTTAACTGTGAAGATGATTTTGAGAAAATGACACCTCACCACTACTAGTGAATAAAGCAGCTGAAATTCCTCCAAATTCATAACCTAAATACAAGTCCTTCTCAAAGGACTGTATCAGTAACAACGTGCAAAGCATTTCTGCAAATTGTAGGAAGCTTAGAGAATAAATTATTTGGGCCTTCCAGACTGTTGAGAAATTGTAAATGTATCACTGGTGAACAAGAGAAAATTATTTCTAATAAAGCACACTGTTTTGTGCTTTTGAACTTGTTGCTATCAAAAAAACCCCCACATTATGGATGGCAAATGCTACTAAGGCTATCAATAGCTTGTATGGTTGATGTCAGCAAAATAACTAAAAGGTCTTTCTGATGATCATATCTTGAACAGAAAACAGCACAGCACTTGGCCATAAAATTGCATACAGCCTACAATTAGTTTTCTGGAGTGAAAACTCATCAATTTTTCTGAAATTAATGCTGTCAGTGTTACCAACTGCATAATTTCCAGTCAGTATTTCTATCATACACATGAAGCCCATTATCCAGGACTGTTATGCTTCACTATCACAGAACTGTCATATGTCTGTCCGGCATAACACATGGATTTGCTTTAATCATTCCTCTCTGAATGAGAGCACTACCTCCTTCTTTGGTATGTTTTTATAAACCACATATTTTCATTTTAGGAAGGTGTTTCCAGCACATGTTGATAGTCTTAGTAAGTATGTAGTTATGCTCATAAATGAAGAAGACTTTATCTTTTTCTTCTTTTTTTTTCACATTTTACTGTAAAGGAAGGCATCATGCAGATATAGGCACTGAAATTATTTCATACTCTTTTCAGTTTTGATATCTTGACTATAACTCATGATTTTTGGGCCTGTGTTTCTTTTGGCATTTGTTTAGTTGAATGGATCAGTCCATTTGGAGGAAATACAGTATTCTCTCTGTTTCATAAAATCCTCAACCTTAGAGCTCCTTTCTAGTTTCTGGTTGACTCTCTTGGTATTTCTGCTTCCTGTCAACTCCTGCGTCTATTACTGGAGTGGTTTCCAAGAAGATTGACAAAATACTTTTCTTCTTTAGTGCCTGTCCAAATCCCCTGACACTGTCTATTGTCTGAGGCACATAAAATTTTCTTCTAGAGGAAAGTGCCAGAACACTAATACATATTGTCAGAGACATTGTTCCAGTACTCAGAAATAGGCTCTGATATGCCATTCAGCACTGTTAGAGCATAAAGCTTGGGGCAGAGATAAAGAGAGATCCTCATCTAAGACACTGGAAGGAAAAGAAAGAAACAAACTAAAAACAAACTTAGGGGAAAAAAAGAGATACCAGATCCTGAGGCAGTTGGAATAATATTTGAGATTTGGATAGATTTTATCAGCGTGGTAAATAAGTCAGTGTTAAAATTAATCTGTGAAGAAGCAAATTATTTATTATTACACTTATTAAGATTTTAATGATTTTTGAATAAATATACAGTAACTCTTTTCAAACAGTCTAGAAAGATTCAAAATGTGGATGAAAAATGTCCACAGAACTGGGTAATATTTCCAACAGGATGCTAGTTATATAATTATTATGAGGCTGTTCATGTTGTTTTGCAACTTACGTGATTCTGCAACTTCTGTAGTCATACATGTAACTCATATATAACATTGGCATATTGCATGAGCAATTTACAGTTTGTTGCTGTTTAATTGCCAGTCTTTAATTCTACCTGACATTAAAACCATGTCAAGCAATTGGCAAGACCAAAGTCTCCCCTCATATTAGGAACAGCTTTTGCAAAGCGTTAGATGTTTCTGAATCAAAGACTGGCATTTCTCAAACACGTGTTGTATTATTGGGCCAAATCCTTAGATCTTAAGTACTCTAAGTTCTGTGTATCATTGCAGAAATATCCAGTTCTGTGTTTGAAGAATTATTTGTACTTTTTCAGAATATTTCCCTGTGTACTGTAAACCCTGTCAAAAATGATGTGTTAGAGAAGATAGCAATTTCAATCAATTTACTCAAAGGACTTTGCCTTCAGCAAAGTGTAGTTCTTCTAATTTCATTTATTATTATTACTTTCATAACATTAAATAAGAATTTATTATTTATTATTGAATAAATAAATTATATCTGTTTGTTTGCTATTTATTTATTTATTTAATTAATTTCTCTCTAGGATTCTTTTCATACTGCCTGCTCAAGCGTGTTTTGCCATTTCATACCTGACTGGAAGGAAAAAACAAATGTAGAGTTAAGCAGCCAAAGCTCCTCTGTAAAGTTCTTCCCTCCACAGTGAGCGTGCTGTGTTTCCAGACACTTCACACTTCATAGCCATTGAGAAACGCAGCCCTTCTGACAGCAGAACGGGTTAAAGGTCCGTAAATGTGGAATACGAGCGTGTCTGGGTGCCGCTGGGCTCCTTACCTTTTCACATATGGATGCGAGGGCACATTGGGGCGTCAGCTGCGCGGCCCCGCCGGCGCCGAGTCCCGTGGGCTGGGCGGCACTGTGGTGCTGCGAGGAAAGCAGGAGGCGGGACCCTTCTCCTGCTCGGCCTCTCTGGGGCGCCTTTCTCCACAGTCACCCTGTGTGCCCGGCCGGTGGGGACATGTGCCACTGAAAAACATTACAGCTGAACTATCCGGTGTCCTCTCCTCACTGTTAGCCTCGAGATTCCGGTGCCTGATGCAGAAGCATATCCTTTCATCTCCAGCTGTTCCTTGCTTGGGCAAACAGGATGAAGAGAGTCCTTTCAAAAGCCTTTCCCATCTCAGCTCTACTGGAGAGGTTCGTCAAAACTGACACTTCTCAAAATCCTCAGACTTCATGAAAAGTGTTCCTCCCCCCTGTTATCTGGCAAGCATTTTGCCTCTGTTGTGCATGCCCTTGGAGCTGTTGTAACCCCAATGGGTCTGCACAGCAGAAAGCAGGATGTGGGTAGAGCTCTGTGTTCCCCCATGCAGCCCTGGGGCTGTTGTCACTGCGCTCTCCTGCACTTCCCTGCCTGCCTTTACACCTGCTCTGTTAGCTGTTAAATCTGGGCAGAGTAAACAAGAAACTGTCACAGCTTTTGTCATCCAGTGAAGGATTGGGGTATAGCTTCAAGTATGTTAGGCAGAATATAACTTCCAGCAATGTGAGATGAGACATGGCAGGATATGAGGGCTTGGCCCTGAGGTGGAGGCAGATGTAGAGGCAGGAGCTGAGGATGAACACCTGATGTGTGTATCCCCATGCCTTATTCAATGAGGTATTGGGTATTTTGTTCTCCAGGAGTTTTCCTGAAGGATTTCTTTCACAACAGCAGAGATCAGGCCAGAGTTATATAAAGTTGAGGGGAAAATAATGCAGTAGGGTTTGAAGCACAGCTGAAGCTTCAAAATGTCTGTGTGCATGACTTCAGACCTCTCTGAAAGACTGGAGCCCTGCTTAGGGAAAAAACCCTCTCTATTAAAAATTCCTCTAGAGAAGAAGTCATTGCTCTTATTTGCTGCTGAAGCACCCCTGCATTTTGCATTAGGAGGACATTTACAAGGACTAAGAGGCAAGACGTATGGGAGAAAATTGACACCCAAGAAAAGAATAACTATTGCGTTTTGAAGCTTGCAGAGGAGCAAGTGTTAGATAAATGCATATGACAAACAGATTCTATTTGATCTCTGTAAGAAGATTTGACAAGTCAGACACATAGGAGCCATAAATTACCTGTAATGGCAAAAATTACATCAGTTATGACCTTTTAAGCAGTGGTGCCTCATACAGCATCAATTCAGAGATAGTAATCTAAGGAGAACCAGTCTCTCTGTGCATGATTCCCTTGTAATATACAGCTACAAGAGTAAGCTGTGTATGATTTTCATAAGACGTGATACAAATCTAATGGTTCTAGGCTCCATACTGTAAACCTGTGCAGATAACTACCTCAGACTTACTGATAAACATACTGGGCCAGAAAAATCATTTTTTACTTTAAAAAAGAAATGGAAGTATGATTGAGATGTCATGGTGTGGGGGTACTGCATGGGGAAGATTCCCATAATCAGTCATCAGGCTGTTTGAAAGACAAGTTGTGGAGCTGGAGGGGGGTGGGGGCTGCTAGTGCTGCAGAGCAGCCTGCAAGGATTTTTGTACGTGTAAGACATTCTGTGCCTTCTTTAGATGATCACCCTAGGTGAGTTTGTAGTCTTTTCTTTGGTGCCTGGCTTGCAAGTTGGTGACGAAGGTAGGATGGGAAGGGAGGGAGAATCACAGGTTCATTAAGTTTGGAAAATACCTCTTAGGTCACGGAGTCCAACCACTAGCCCAGTACCATGTGCCCCACCAAGCCACCAACACTTCCCAAAATGCCACATCCACACGTTTTTTGAACACTTCCAGCAGATGTAGCAGTTAGCACTTGGGTGCTGGGCTGACTACCACTGGCACCTGAGGAACTGGCTGGTGCAGATCAGAGCTGTGTATGACATCACTTCCATCAGGGCATGACAGCACCTCTGCTAGGGGCTTGTTTCGCTTTCTTGCCTAATGGCAGAGCTTGATTTCCCCTTGAGCCCAAAGAGCATGTAGAAAAGACTATTTCCTTCCTTGCTTGTGCTCAAGTGGCTGCTCTTGGGGCTGGAGGGGCTGGCTTGGCTTTTAAGCAGTCCCTGTGCACATCTCCTCAGTGTGCTGCCTTAGCTGGGAAGGGAGGCAATTTGGCAGTCAGAGGGATGAAGATGAAGTAATTTTGGAGCCAGTACCAGGCAGCCTTGCGGTCCCAGCAGAGAAGGCTGCTGGTACTGTGGCTTGGAGAACCTTCTTTTAGCTCAATGGTCATTTTAATTCACTTTTTATTACTGTCTGTTCCTTCAGACCTAAAGGCCAAAATTCTTGCACGGCTGCCTTCCCAAAAACTTCCCCAACAAGTAGAATCATGCTGGGAAAAGGTGCTGCCTGGGATTTTTCCCCTTCAAAAAGTAATCTGTTTATATGGTAAGGAAAGCTCTATTTGTCCTACTTTTTTGGGTAGGAAAAGAGAAAATTACACAGTGGTTCTATGAAATGTAGTTTCTGTGCCTGTGCTGCTTTCTGTCAGCAGATTAACCACATGTGCCAGTCGCAGCCTGGGTGCTGGCAGGCTGAGGTGGGCTGCGAGCAGCCTTGGCTCGGGGCTGCCAGGCACTCTGGGGCTCCCCAGGGTCATTGGCTGATGGCCTGATTGGCCCCAAAAAGGTACTGGCTGTTGTGTTGCTCTTCAGAGTAGCTCTGGGCTGGGCACAGGTTCTAGTGGCGGTCACAGGGGTGTGGGGGGGTAAGGCAGGGCTGGGCTGTGCTGGGCACAGATGGGCACAGACCTGGGTTGACTGCAGGACTCCTCAGGGGAGTAGAGGAGTCAGGAGAGAAAATGAGCTTGGGAAAAGGAGTGGATGATAGCAAGGTGGTAATTTAATTTTTGTCTCAGCATCCAACTCTATTTTAATTGGCAATAAAGTACATTATTTTCCTCAAGTTGTGTCTCTTTTTGTCCTGAAGTGATGTCCTTGACCCACAAACTTTTCCATCTCATTTTCGTGCCATTTCAGAATTCATTGCTGTAGCTGCTGCACGGGGCTAGCCAGGCCTTCAGGAAGTGGATACTCCAGCAGTCTTCCCTCCTCAGGCATCACTTTCACATCAAGGTTGAGGTGCTAATCCTTGACATAGAACTGGTGGGGGTTTTTCTTCTGTCAGTACAGACAGGGTGGTAGTTGCTGCTTTAACTCAGGGTCTTCTGAAGCTGTGGGAGAGCAGAATTGGATGTATTGCTGCCCTGGCCCTCCTCAGTCCAAATTCTTTTTCTGGAACTAAAAAAATCTAGATGATTGGGTCACATTCTGTGGATGCAAATAGCTGAACAACACAAAGGTGATGAAATTCAGCTTTCTGGGAAGGTTCAAACATAGCTTCTGATTCAGAGCCCGATATGGAACATAATTTTCTTTAGCACTTTGTGACCATGACTAGGCTATGGAGTAGATGTGAATTAATCTCTTGAATGGGCAATAAAGTGCAAGAGGATATTTTACTTTTAGCTGGCTTTCTTAGAGAAATGTGTTATATCCAAAGTATGTGCCTGTCACTTCATGGAAATGTTTAGGGCTTCTGCACAGCTTTGTCTAGTCCTAGAAGAGCAGCAGGTCCCAGAAGCTCTGACAAATTAATTGTAAATACTTGGTTGGTGGACAGGCCCCACATGAGAGCAAATACTGAGGGAAAAACGGGAGCTCAGTGGTAACATATTGTGCTTGGTAATGGCCTGGCCATCCCGCACAGGTGTCCTGTGGAGCTAATTGGGGTGCAGCGAGGTGCAGGCTGACCTGGATGTGTCCCCTCTCCCTTGCCAACAGTGGTACTGCGAGGGAGAGGCACAAGTTTACAGGAAAAAAAACTTTGTTGCTTCTCCCTTTGTGAAAGAACCTACATTTCTCCCAGTGCCTCAGAAAAAGGCTATTTATTTATTTATTTTTAGCAGCATTTCAGTAGGGTTTGCAGATGGCAAGGGTCAGGACTCTGTGATGTTCTGTGTGTCTGTCCTTAATTCCTTTCTTTTGAACTCACTGTGACTTCCAGTGGAATCCTCTGTATTTGCTGGTATAAATGGACGCAACAGATCATCTTTACTGTAAACATAATTTATGTTATTAAGGAAAATAAAGACATCAATTTTTTCCTCTGGATTTTTTTTTTTTTTATGAGTTGTCAGAAAACTGAACTCTTGCTACCCCAGAAATTTGAGCCTAGGGAGTTCAGTGGTTAGTATATGACTACTCTAGGGGAACAAAAGGTACCTTTCCAATTAAAGTTAATAGAGGGATAACTTCAGACACACAAAAGGAAAAAAGACACCTATAAGTCATGGTGAGTTCAAAAGGAAAGAATTAAGGTAGGCACACAAAGCATCATGGGAAGTTCTATTCAAGGTACCATGTCAAAAAGGCTGATTAACAGCAGTTCCAAGTCTACCTGATCACCAGGGAGTCTTACTGATAAAAATTATTTCCCCTCCAGAGAGAAGAATCTCCCTGAACTGAACAAATGTGTCACTTTTGAATAAGGATTCATGAAAAGGCAGAAGAGGAGAAGAAAAAAGAATAAAGGTACGCATTCACCAAAAGATCTGAAATTTGTAACTTGTGACTGTTTATCAGTCTTTAAGTTCTGAATGAAACTGCAAGTCATATGTCAGTGAGCAGGATTCAGGTCACTAGCTTTGCATTTCCTTTTTGTTTAAAAGTGGCTGTTTGTAGATAAAATTCTCTGGTGTTGGCTATAATTGCAATCAGAGAAATCTAATGGCTTTGTTTGATGTGTTGCTTAGATCTTCCAGGCTTGAAGGCTTTTCAACAGAGTCCTCTAAAGATATTGATTGAATTTTGGTGCTACTTTGTGGAATCTGGTGGTCTGTGTTGTGTACAGAGCTCACACTAGATGAATGTAATAGTAAATTTTGGGCATATAATAAATTTTTTTTTGGTCACTAATTAATTTTGATTATACTTCTCTGTCCCTCCCAATTTTATTTCTTTAGGTTGTTTAAAACACATTGAGCTGTGCAGAAGAAAAGAGACATGAAAGAAAATGCTATTGGAATGTCTTTTTGTGAGCATGATGCACAAATGCCAAATTTTTTTAATTTGGCCCTTATCTGGTGTTTGACCTTTTATAGCTCTCATGTATATTTACATGGTATTTTGGAGGAATTTCTCTTCAAATTAGCTTTTTACGTCTTCTTTCATACCCATAGTTTGTTCCTCCATTTGTGATGATGTGGAATGGGTTAGAGAACACAATTGCCACAGGTGGGGGGCATTTCAATATGAAAATGTGGGCACCTGAGATGTGTTGTGCAGGGTGGTGTTTGGAAGAATTACAGTGGACTGTATGTTTGAGCTGCTTTCTCAGGCCTGCTGCAGTGGATGTGTGTTAGGTGTGTCCCGTGCTTTGACATTAACTGATGGAATTCAGGAATAGCTCTGTGCTGAGTATAGTAGGCTTTGTTGGACTGCAGCAATTTGAGATGCAGCAGGGATGAAACAAATGGAAGCAGTGGGTTCTTTGGCTGCACCTGGACAGGAGAAAATGATCAAATTCATGCTGTACTGTCTGGGCAAAAATGGGATGACTTTTTGAACTTCAGGCAAGTTGTGAGAAGCTTCACTCAGTACAAGAAAGAAATTTATGCTGTTTACCTACAAAATGGGTATAGAAGGAGACTTTAGGTAGAAAACTGCTAATTGAGCAATATTCTGTCTTGTGAAGGGAAATTAGGAGTTTGCCTAGCTTATTGTATGTTCTAGATAAACTACTGCCTTCTGAGAAATCATTCCGTTTTCCCTCTGTTTGGCTCAGCACTTAGAAAACCAGTGGGCAGTGAGTTTCACCTTACATTTGTGATGTTTTGTAAAAGAGAAATTCTAAAACTGTTTATGTTCTTCTATGTGTTTTCTCTAGATGAGTTATTAATTATGTTCCCATAGGCTTTTTTCTACTTGAAGTTTTTAATGCTATGTGCTGCTATTACTAGTATTTAAATGTTAGAGTGGGCTCTTCTTAGCTCATTTCCTGACTCTGCTGTCCTTAACACCTTGGGGAGCTGTAGAGTATGAACTATTTCATTCCCTTTCAGCATCTCACTGTTTATTCACAATGGCATTGTAAAAATGCAGAAAAATGCAAAAGGAGCATTCTAATTGTAGTATAAATTTCTCCTAAAAAGTCCGTGTGTATGTATAGAAATATGCGTGCCTGTAAAAGATATTAAATAATATTTGCATTTTTGCATTACATTATGTTCTGTGGGATATTTCAATAAACCTTGGGAAAAGTCAATGTATAATTAAAATACATATTAGCATTTTCGAACAGATACATATTGCACACAATTATCTGGAATATATATTAATTTAATCTATTTGTCCACTTGGTGTTGTCCCAAACAAGAGAGTTAGTATGAGAAGAGGAATGTTAGTATTATTTTCTTTATTTGGCTGAAGAAGGCTACCATACAGAAAGCAATCTATAGGCATTCAGTGTTAAGTTCGCAATCACTATGCAAATTTCCCTAGAGGGAAAAAGAAGCAGTGTTGTTTGTGTTCTGTTTCTGTTTGTTCCTATTAACATTTCTTTGACTTGGAGACAAGAGAACCACGTCCTTGCAGCCCACATGACCCCCATCCAGCTCCGTGTGTAAGAGCCTGAATGCACCCTGAGCTCTCAGCTATTCAGCTGAAAGATTTGGATCTTGTGGTTCTCAAGAGACTGCTGGGTTGTTTCTCTGCTTTTTATCTGAGAAAACATCGTAGGCTTCTGGTGCTGATTTTCATGCAGAATTCCCTGTGCTGTTATTCTAGTGTGCAGTTTTAAAACGCACATGTTTTGGGAATTCTGTTTAAAGGAAAATGGCAAGCATATTTAGCAAATCACAGCTCTTTTGGTAGATGAACTGACAGCAGGCTTCAAATGTAATTGATTGCTGGTTGACTTAACAACAGTAATTTCAGCAGACTGTATTGTTTGACACCAGTTTTCTAAGATCTTGTTTAAGGTGGGAATAGTTTCTGCCAAATGAAAAATTTATTTTTTGCAATAGGAAGAAGTCAGGATAAGGTAGGTTATCTATGAAGAAGAAAAAAAAAGGCTTTTGGTGAAGGTGAAAAGAAATCACATCATCATTTGCTTTAACCTGTCATTGGTTTCCTCTCCAGAAAATTTCTGTTTGCAGAAGTTTCTCAAGCCAAGTGAAGAGTTTTTCATCTTGTAAATCTTCTTTTTCTTTTATAAAAGATTTAATTTCTTTCTCTCTTGGACATTAAATATATAAATTCTCTTTAATATTTTAAAAGTTGCTTTAACAATATGAATTTCCCATAGTGAGGAGATCCCTCCTCCTTGTACCTCCTTGGACTTAGTTGTCTTCTCACTTGAACACATTTCATTACAAATGTGGTTTTCCTAGAAATAATCATAGTTTGTGATTATTTTTTTAGATTATGTAATACCTTTCCTTTAGTTTCTTGTATTTTATCAGTGTTTAGTTGAAACTCTCCCATGTGTACGGAACAAAATTCACCCAGAAAGTTTTTTTCTTCTTCTTCTGGCATCAAGTTTGTGTGTTGTTGGCGAGGGCCTTTACAAATGTTAATCATTCCTGATTGCTCACCTAGCTCTGCTAAGCTCAGGTTATTCAGTTGTTAATTTCGTCTACCCAGCCCCATTGTACCCCCTTCCCCCTTGCATTGTCGGGCACATAGGTGTCTTTCCTAGGTTCTCCGGGGAGTCATGCAAATTTGGAAAAACTCCGTAGAAAAAGAAATAAAACCGTAAAAAACGAGCTAATGTAGCACCCCGGACTACAAGGGACACCCCGAAGCCGGCAGAGCAGAGAGGAACACCAGGACGCCAACAGAGACTCTTTGGTCCCCCACCGAAACTTCAATGGACCTGGACTGGTCAGACCGCCCCCAGCTGGGAGCTGACAGGCAACTTCGCATGGAGCCGTGAGGAGGAAGTTCCAGCTCTGCCGTGAGACAAAGCTGCGTTCCTCCTCCTCCTCTGCGTCGTCCAGCGGGAGCAGCGGCGGTGTGTGCGCAGCCCCCGGGCCCCCACCGAGAGCTGATCTTTAATAAAGGCTTAAAAAGGGAGAAATGTCTCCTGGCCCCAAATTTATTTATAACGCATGTATCAAAATTGATGTGTCTTTGTTCCTGCCTACTTGCCTTTGTCTAAGTTGCTTTTTTTGATCTTGCTTTGTTCTATCAGGTAATCAAAGTAATTTGTTGGGTTTTCTGTTATCTTGCACAAACTTGGCCATGCCGTCTTTCACACTGCCTTTTACAATGTAACCTTCCAGAACATATAGGCAGCTCTGTCCTTTGTCCTACTGAAGCCTACCCTGTTACATTCATCTCTATTGTGCTGTCTTAGGGGAAAATTGCTCAGTGTGCTATGAAAGCAGTGGTGTGATTATGCTGGTTGTAGCTTTCCATCTTCCTCCATCTTCAATTCATTGATCTGGTTTTCTTAGTATTTTGAAAAGTACCTAGGGTATTTTGTATCTGGTGCGCAGAAACAAGTTGGTTTTTTAAATTATTTGCTAATTATGTTCTAGAAAGTTCATAGTGGAGAACTGCTTCTTTCTGCGTAATTCTTTAATCAGGGACACAAAACTGGGATGCACCAACATCACAAAAGGAGTTTGAGACAGAAGAACAAACAGAGTTTGAGATAGCACACAGAAAAAGCTGGATAATGTTGAGGACTACAAATGAGATAAAATTCCTGAATGCAGAAGATAACATCATGTTATTTGAGGGCTCTTACTGAAACCTGCTGGTCTAAGCTGGGAAGTCAGCAGCTGGAAACAGCCAAGAAACATACAGTACTCACTCTGTCACAAGCTGACTGTAAGCTGTGGAGGTATGAATGAGGTAAATGCAACCCTAGGATGTCTCAGGAGGGATAACTGCATAGAGGAATCATTAATGGGACCTCATTTAAGATATGGTTTTGATTAACAATGTTCAAGAAAAATGATCTGAAACTGAAGTTTGGATAGACAAGGCCATAGGGATGATCAGAGAAATGGAAAATTTGTTTTACAAACAGGAGCTAGGAGAGGTTGGTTGTTTAAACTGGCAAGGCAAAACCTGAGAGAGCATGCAAATTTTTTGTCTTTAAATACATCGTGGCAGAATATAACGCTTAATCTGAGGGGCAATGCTGGCGAAGGAACAGAAGGGTAAACTGGCCAAGAGTACATTTTGGTTGGGGTTAAGAAATAAGTTCCTAACTATTAAAGTGGCTGAGCTCAGAAATGTGACTATTCCATGGGAACAGTCCAAGCACAAAACACAGCAGAACATAAGGTCAGTAAATTTATAAAGGGATTATCTGTAAAAAGGCTGCTCCTGAAAGCCAGGAATTAGACTACCTGAACCAGGTGATTGTTCTAGACCTATGGCCTTTAGGACATATAAAGTTATATATTTTTAATAATATCAGCCTTTATCTGTAGAAAAGACAGTTGCACTTCATTCATTGTTCAAATAAACTCGCCATTTGCAGAGAGAAGGATGTGTTTGTAACTGTGGTTACCCCCTAGAAGTAAACAAAATTTCCATCTTTACAGTGATGTGGGGTTTGGAGCAGTTACTTTTTAAATCACATTAGCTCAGCTAAGCTAACTGAACTTGACTGAAACTCTGCTTTTCTGAAATTGAGACGTAGGTGTTGAAATCTTTCTACTGAAACAGTGTTTGTCAGCTAATTCAGTCAGCTGAACTTGTTTGGTTAAATAAAGCAGTTTTATGTCACTGACATGCATTTTCAGCCCTTTGAGTATCATCCACCATCTGATAGGAGCTAAATAAAAACATTCAAAAAATTGCATTGGACAACAAGTCCATTTGAAAACAAAACCAAGTCAAAGAAAACCAAAAAACAAACCAAAATAAAGCCTCTAATGATTTATAGATTGGTCCAACATGAACTGTCGGTATTGTCTATATAAGGCTCTAATGCTCTTTAAAATAAAGGATTAATAGTGCTAACTTCTCTGTTGGATGAATCTTTCACAAGTGAGAGGAGATTGGGATGCAAGACAATTTCCAGTTGCTTCTATCAGAGGACCTAGTGAAAGGAGAAAACCACAGTAAGAGTTCATAAAAACATTATCCTCCCATGTGCTCTGAAAGGATGAGCTTGGCATCTGATGGGATGCCAGTGTGCTGCAAGTGTTGACTGCTGTTCTTTAAAGCCTTATAAAGAAACAAAACTAACAAAAGGCACTACAGACAATATTGCAGCAATGAGTGTTTCTTGGATGTCAAACACCCTCCAGCCCACAGCACTTTGATCTTGGGAACAAACCATAAAGAACAAATGGAGTAATTTTTCTTACATGCTAAGATTTAACAGTGAGGTTGATGAACTTCTGGAAAACTAGCATAATGGGCATACCGTTTCCATTTGTTAAATTGTTTTGACAAGGGCATATTTCATTTAAAGAGGCTATTTTCTATTCCTTCCCTTTTTGGTCTCCGAAAAAATAAAAGAGGAACCAATATAGAACTTCATAGTACAGATCAGCTCACCTTCCACATGAGCCAAGTGGAAAAAATATAACTTAAATGCTCTTTTATTGAAAGGGGAATAGGAGGGTGGGGGAAATAAAAGAGCATGTAGACAGTATAGCTGGGTATTTGTGAGTTTTGGCTCATTTAGCCTTTTCATTGAAAGTCTCTGTTTCCATTAAACTTGCCAAGGAAAATGTATGAAATATATTAATACATACTGTGCACATTAGAGACGGGAGCAGTGACTTAGAGGCTATCAAAGCCCCTCTGGTGCTCTCTCTGTGACTAGATATGAGTATTAGCAGGCTCTACCATGTCTGGTCACTATTTCCCATCTGCAAAAAAGATGCTTCTCTTAAATTTTTGTATCTCACTGTCCTTTCATCTTTCCGTAGGAACTGAAATTTCCAGAATGGAGGAGGTTGCCTCCTGTATTGCCAATCCAGCTGCCTCAGAAGGGTTTTACACTCCCTCAAAACCTGCTTTTCCAGGATCCCCTTTTCTCAATTTGCAGACTTGTGCCTTCTCTCTGTTTGTTAGACATATAACCTTTAGGTATATTAAAGCTCAGGTTCCATTCCCAGATTCTTTTGAGATTCATTTTGTCAGTGTATCTCCATCTTTCTGAACACTAAATAGATTTTTTTCAGGTTTAGCTTAACAAACCAGAGTAAGAGACTCTCAAAGTCTTGACTTTTTGGAGTCATGAGTTCAAATCCTGGCTATGTTTAACCCAAGATTTTCATCATGAGGAGATGCTGATTTATATGATTATATGATTTCTGGTGGAAAACCTTAGTATATCCAGGGCTTGGCTGCTCTGTCTGAATGAATGCTAATAGTTGCTGGGCATTAGAGCCAGGATTTGTTCTACCAGGCCTGTTCTTTCCCACTGTTTGCAGAAAAACGCCTGCATTTCAGCAGTGCTGCAAGAGGCTATCAATTTAGATCCTACCTATTGACTGAATGACTTCATTTTCTTCGTCACACAGACAAATTTCTGCTCTTCATGGTTTTCCTCTTCAAGAGTTTTTGCTCTTCATGGTTTTCCTTTTCAAAGAAGGCAGTGATGACAAAACCAGTGCTAAAACACAACTGTATCCTTGGCTCTTTTCAAGGCAGAAATGTCCCCTTCACTGGAACACCCACTGATAAATCCTTGCATTCAGTTTCAATTCCTTATTCAGCTATGTATGCCCTGCAACATGCTAAAAATGAAACTCAGGATGCCTAGTCAATGTTTCTTAGGTTCTGTCCTGACCATTTGCAGAAGGAGTAGTGTTTATACTATCCAGCTTCAGGCATCTGACATGAGCTATGGAGCTGCTTTGTTTCCTGGATCTGTTTGTGCTGCTGGATGGGATTACCATCTGCAGCTGGGTATCAGAGAGATGTGTGAGCTTGTCTCATTCAGATCTGGGAGTAGAACCACTATCTGGGGCAAAATGAGCCATTCTGCAAATTTTTCTGCTTACACAGTTCAAGCTAACAAGGACTATTCTTCCCACTTTGGCACATTTTTTCACATTTATAATAAAGCTTAATTGTGTGTGGTTGCATGTTTGAAATTGCAAATGTTTTGTTGCAAATGTTTCAATGCTTCTCCCTGGTTTTGCCTAGGGGTAATTTTAACTGAGGTAGGAAAAAAAATTAGTTCTGCCAGAGGCAAATGTTCTCAAATGACTGTTTTTTCTGTCTTCTGAAACTGCTTTCTGTCTCATGACAGTTAACAGATGATCTCAGAGGAGTGTGGCATCTGTACATAAACCTCTTACCTTCAACTTCTCATGCAAACAGAACACAGAAATAACAACTACTAAACATACCCACAGTTAATTTATTTTTATATTTTGACCTGATGTATCTTATGGGAAAGTAAAGAGAAATTATGCGCAACATGATGTTTTTCCTTCTTTTTTTTAAAAAAAAATATTCTTTTCTCCATGTGATTGACTGAAATATTTTTTGGAAGTCACTTAATGTAGGAGTTTTCCAAAGTTACTACAGCTGTTAAAATCCTGCCACATTGGGTCAAACTATCTAAATTCAAATAGAAAGTCAATTTGCTTAAAGATTTATCCTGTGGCTTCTTTCCAGTGGGAAGACTTTTACGGTTTCTTTCAGATTTTCCAGTCTGGTTCTTTAAGGAAAGCTTGGTAAATCTTGTGAAACTTGACTTTAGTCATGTTCATATGAAATGGGTATAGGCTTAAGTGTGCTTTTAGGTACAGAAGGAATATTCACAGGTGAATGGCAAGACAGCTTCTAAAAGATTTCCAGCAAACACCCACAACTTGATGCGATACCTTATCCTAGCTCTGGGTGCACTGGAGCACCACCTCTGCCTGGAAAGCCTTGTGCTGATGCCTTTACCTTCATTTCTCATGAAACACATCTCAATAAACCAAGAGAACAAATCTCCAGCAGGTACAGATCTCTACAGCTACACTGATTTGTTCCTCCATTAATAATCTGCTTCAGTTATTTGCTGATGAACTGACAACTTCCATAAACTTTGTAACAAAAGATTTTCACACTCAAGTATTTCAAAACAGGACCAATGTCATACCCTCAAGAGCTGAACATTTCAGTGGACAAATCCTGGGGACCTTTCTATTTCCTCAGCTCACAACTATTTAGAGAGCATGTGAGGCACATCACTGGGGCAGCACAAGGCGTCCTGCAGTGCTGCTGAGTCGCTGCCCTCTGTGAGAGAGCAGGGCAGATATCTCTGCATCACTTGTTGTCTGGCTGACCCTGCTGTGGCCTGAATCAATGCCCAGCCTTAGAGGCAGTCCCTGATCTACATGGCAGCATCTCCCAGAGTTCATCCTGCAATAACAGATTTTCTGCCTTTTTCATGGGGATTTCTGGATGGGGTTCTCAAAGGGAATCCATTGACTCTTTTGCCTGATCTGGACTGAGCTGATATTGGTCCCCATTTTGCCTGTATCTCCTTGGGTGATGGCCCTCTCTACCTGTCTGCCAGTGTCATCAGGCTCTTTCCTAAAACTTTGCTGTGAGAGGCAGGTCAGCAGTGTGCAAGGTGCTTGGAGCTCAGTGCAGAAGGCTCAGATTTGCTGACTCATTTCCCAGCAAAAGGCTTCCCTTCTCCATGGAGGACCTGGGGGCTGTGGATTGCAGAGGGCTTTAATTAGGAGCATTGCTGCTTGTGTGTATTTCTTCTTCAAAACAGAGGAATTTCTTTTAAATGCAATTTTAACTTTTGATGTTGTCAGCTTGCAGTTCTTGTTTTGGGGCAGTCTTTCTAGTGTGGTGCTGTTGTAGGTTGTCTTTTCTTTTTTTTCAATTGCCAAAATATTTGGAATGCTAATGTAGGCAGACAAGTTTTGGTCGGTCTGTGTCTGTCTAAACTGTGTGCATTGTAGAGTCCAATCTTTCATCCAGTGAGCAAAGTTAATTATTTGCTTGAATAACAGTGGTAAATAGTTCAGTATCATATTGAATTGTGGAAAGTCTCAATCCTTCCAGAGAGAGGGAATCCCAATCTTCCTTTGATTTGTAAACTCAAGATCACGCCTGGTTGGGGTAGCAATCAAGAAAATGACATATGATGATTGTCCTGATTTTCTTCAAGAGACTGTAGTACCTCTTCAGAATCAGACTTCAGAATCACTGGAATTCAAATATCTCTGAAGTACAGAAATGTACACTTTTTTTTCCTGCAAATGCATGACTTATGGCAATACTTCCATTTGTCCTTGTAAGTGCATAAAAGGATGGTATTTCAGCCTGATGCTCACAACTGAGATTCAAATGTTTGAAAGAACTCACCAATTTAGTAACCTCATCCTGGACCAGAAATATTAAACTAGATTAAAACCTCAGGATTTTGCAGTATTGAGGACTTTGGACATGCAGTTTGCTAGACCAAGATTGACCACCATTTCAGTGGGGAGTTGTACCTTGTACAGAGCTGTATTACTTCGTCCAGAGTGTTAGGATCACTAGAATTCTTAGTTAAGTGCCTATCCCCACTTTGTCAGGAAAAATGTAAGCAATATTTTTTACCCTTGTGCTACTTTCTGTCTCAAGATTGGAAGTGTTAGATGTGCAGTGTGCCTCTTGCAAGCTCTGTTTTCAAAGAAATAAACTAAAATAAAGATGGGCCATGTAACATCTTGTTAACATGGTTCAAAAATCCTGAAACTGAAAAACAGGTCTTACCTTGTGACAGAAGTTGTGCTATTTGCACAGAATTACTTTGTTTTTAAAAGTCATGTAGGTATTACTTTTCAGGGCATGTGGGTTGTGGCTCTTCTTCTAGACAGACTGTGATTACCTGCTGATAACATCAGCTGCTATCAGCATTGCAGGCACACCACCTCCATGCCTTCTCCGAGGGAAAACTTGTTCCCTCGGTGAGGCTTAGAATCAAGCCTGCAGAGACCTGGGCTCAGGTCTCCCTTGGTGAAACATGGATCAAGCCTGCTGTATGCTTTCCTATACCTCCTATAGAATGTGGATTATACTTGTCTTTTGCATTTTGTCTGTTTTATCGCTGACTGCAAGTACCTTAGCACAGGTGGTTTTCTGCACTATCTATGAACAATGCCACTATAGGATTTCAAGTTGCTGCTGTAAAACTATGGGTTCAATAAAGTGGCAATTACCAGGAAAAGCCTTGCTAAAAAAGAAAAAAAAAAAGCTTAATTGCTCTAAACCCTTCACTTGCATGGTGATTTTTGGTGCACTTCAAGGCATCTGAAGGTCCAAAAAGAGAGATGCATCTTCTGCCTCTGATATACTACCTTAAGTGGGAGAACTTTCTCATGAAAGAGTTTGATGCTTTCTTTGCTCCACCTTATTTTACATCAGACTTGCTTTGTGTTCATTCTCTTGATTTTGTAAAGGCACGCGCACTGAGTCCTGTTGCAGATGATTGTTTCTGATCCCCACTCTGAGTGTGAGTATCCTCAGCCCTTGGAGGTGTGGTCTCACTGGCCCCTGGAGCACTGTGCTGCGTGCTGGAGTCCTGAAGGAGCTGTCTGGGGGAAGAACAATGAGGCGCCCTGACAGAGTGTCTCAGGCAGCTTGAACATGACTTACTGTGTCAAGAAGAGAGAGCAAGAAAAAAGCATGAGGTGTTCTAATAAAAGCACTAGTGCAGTGAAGATTCATTTTTTTTAGAAAGAATCTTAAGATTCTTATTATTTTCTTTCTTTTTCTCCTCTGTCTGCATTATCAAATCTCTACCCCGTGTCTCTCTCGCTGTTACTTTCAATACACATTGCAGCTTCTGTCTCCTCCTTTGTGTTAGCAGGATGGGTCTTTCTAGGCAAAGGAAAGGGCAACTTTTGCTGGCCTACATATCAAGTAAACCTTGTGAACAGTGAATAAGGCAATCCAGATCTCCTGGTTCTGAATCTCTCTTCTTTCTCTTGGACTGCACTTCGAAGTAGACATAGGGTGCTGTTGGCTTTGCTGCTGTTTGTTGTTGATAGATGCACACAAATCCAGGAAGTGATCCAAATCCTGTATGACTTCTTTTATCCCCAAAAGGACTTCCTGCAAAGGAAATAATTTGGGTGGCTTTTGTTGGTTTGGGGTTAAAGGAGAAGGCTGCTGTCAGATTTTATTTCTACTGAAAGATGCAACTCCTTTAATATTTCACATCCTGAGTTGATTTGTGAAGAAAGCTTGACTGATCAGACTTTTTCAGTAGATGAAGAAGCTGCTCACCCTCAGGTGGCTCAGGTTAGCCTGGAGCAATTGCATGAAGTTTGTCATGGCACTAGAGGAACCTGTATGACCTACCATAGGCTTCCTTCTGCAGAGACATCTCTTGATGTTACTGCAGTGATATGAAGTGTATTATCTTGGCACCCTTTGCAGAGGAAACTTCCTGACTTTCTTCATAGCTACTGTTTTCTATGCCTTTGCAGCTTCTTAAACTTGAAAACAATTTTGGGCAGGGATTAGAGAGGATCAGGAGTGGCAAGCAGAGACCTTCTGAGGGACTTTCGCACCTGAGGGACTCTGTGAGTCTGTGATCTGCCAATTACTGGTAGCAGATTCCTTTTGCACTTAATGCACAGAACTGAGGAAGTACTGTGATGGAAAGTCAAAATACTGTTTATGAAGGTCTGTGAACTGCAGAATCCAAACTATTAAATGTAGCTTAAATCTGTAGCCAGAGAATTAAAATAGGTGGTCATAATATCGTGAAAGTGAGTGCCTGTGTGACTATATTCCTGGGAAGACCTGTGTGAGTTTTTGGAATTTAGAGGGATGGTGGAAGTGATCATTCCCACCTGCCTGGGCTGTAAGACAGAGTCTTGGCTCAGCCTTCTGCTTGAGCCAATGCTGGGAAATACATTTGAAGACCCAGTTTTGACTCTGGTCAAAGAGGGAGGAAGTATGCAATATAAAGATTTTGGGCAGGGATTTAAAATAAAACAATTTAAATTTAGGAGTATCTTAAAAAAAATCTATTTATCTTTATCATAGAAACTTAATAGCCAGGACTTGAATTCTATGAAATGCTAAGTTGGATCATTTCCAAAAGACTCAAATGTATTTGAATTATAAATGCCCTCAAAGCTCATGAACCATAAAATTCAGGATTTGAACCAGTGTGTGGAGTCTCAGTCCTTGGATCGGGTTAGTTCCTCTCCTTGTCACTGTTTTCATTGAAGCAGTTGGGTAGATATTGAGGGAGGATAGACTTGAACTTTCCAGTTGAGTTATACCTGAAACCTCTGAATTAGAGTTCAGACTATCATGGGATGCTTTCAGTTTCTCACTGAAATGATATTAATCCTTGTCCTCTCACCAAGGGCCACAGAACAAAAGCATCCACAGAATTTAATGCTGTTAGTTGACATCATCACACAGAAAACAAATGTAGAAGGCTTCCACAAACTGAAGGAAAGTTCTCCTTTGGCAGAGAGAGTGTAGCATGAGGCCAAAAGTGAATTCCTACAAGGCAGGACTGAACACTGTAGCCATGTGATAGATGGAGGAGACCAGTATAAATCACAGGATAAAATAACCGCTGTAAAGAATGCTCCTTGTCCTACAAATGTTGTGCAGTTATGCTCCCTCCTAGGATTTATAAACTATTTCAGTCATTTTTTGCAGAACCTTTCAGCAGTCCTGAATTCTCTGAATACACTGCTCAGGAGAGAATTGAAAATGACAGTGCACTGATGCTATAAAGCAAACCAGAAGACTTAGATTGCATTAATCTCTGATTTAACCCAATGCAATACAACACTGAAATTAGTAAAGTTAGAATGATGTTGCCATCAGCAGAAGTTGCCCTTTGCAGTCTAAAATGTGCAGCTTCAGTTTACAGTGGTGTAAGTTACAACCCAGGCTTGAGCACACACGGTAGTGCACTGAGCATAGGTGTGGTGCTTTGTGGAGTGTGCCACAGGAATAATCTGTGTCTATACATACCTCTGAAGAGATCTGATTTTACTGCAATCCTTAGGGCAGCTAAAGAGGCTTCCTGGCTGAGAGTGGCCCATGCTTGGTCACAGGAGGATTGGGAAGGATGTGAGCACATGCTCCCATTAAGCTTTGCTTGAACTAGCACACAGAAGTGTAAAGATCTAATAACTGGAAACCAGTTTGGACTCTTACAAAAATCAGCTTAAACACAGTGTTTTATCATTGACACCTGCATTTTGGTTTTAAGTAACGTGTATTAGGAGTTCACAGTTAGTAAACTACCTAGGTTACCAGCTTTGCCCTAGGTAAAGTCACATCCTCTAATGCTCGTGGCGTTGATGCACAAGTGCCTTGCAGAATTTCACTGTATCAGCCTAGGCTAGCACTATTGCCTGCCATTGGAATGTATTCACACTTGCATTTTACATCTTCTTGATTCTTTTTTGTTGGAATTTCTTCCACCTGGTTTAAATGCTTCAAATTGGGTTCTGCTTATAGTATTTTTTTTTTAAGGGTAAATTCTGCCAGTGATCTTGTGTTACTGCTCTGTCACCCTGGTTCTGTGGTGGTGAAGCTCAAACTATTCTGGTGGTAGCTGAGCTCCTAGAAATGCTGATAAAAGTGGTGAGAACAAAGCTGCACCATGGTTAGAGCTGAAGAAAGAAAATCAGCTCATGTGAAAACATGAAAGGATTTGGTAGGCAAAATGGGATTCTAGCATTTTACCCTTATTCTCCATCATCAGTAAAATCAAGAGTGAGTTGTGCTTGGGCTCACTTTTTAATGATAATGGAAAAAGGAATTCATTCTGATGGTTTGTGCAGGGAAAAAAAACAATGCAAGTGTTTCACCAATAACCAAAAATTGTTGAGGATAGATTCAAGCTGGTTCTTTTTCTATTCAAATAAACTAGTATGCTGTTAGCACATAGTGCTATGGAAGAGCGATTGGCATGAGTATTTGGAAAAGTGTGTTTCTAGATCTTATAAACCATTAAATAGTAAATATTTTAGTAAGCAAAAATATGGCATATATAGGAAAACCTCAGCGTAATCCAAACCAAACAAACCTATTTATCCCAATAACTGGTCAAGTACACAGTACCTTAGAGCTTTTCTCATCCTATAGTCTTCCTCCTTGGAGGAGACACTAGTGGCCTGAGATTCTGCCTTTATTCAAGGAAGTCTATCTGAAGTGAGCAAAGATATGAATTATACCTCAGCAAACCCATGTGTGGCTCCTACTCAGCAGTGCTGCTGCTGTCCTGGATGTTTGAAATATCCATGAGCCCTAACCAGCATTTTTGGATTAAATATTTTTTCAGAAAAATGGCTCAGCAACATTTTTCTGGTTTTCCTCCTTCAAGCCTAAAAATTTATTTGAAAATTGAACCAGTGGGAACTGCTGACCACTGGGAGGAACACATAATGGGTACATTCCCGACAAGGATGGATTACAGCACTTCTCCTGTAAAAGGCAAAAACCCTCTCAAACTAAAAAATTGCTTTCAGATTTAAAGTACATTTCTCAGAGGGGTTTTTTTCCCCATGAGTTCCTCACACAAAGACTTATGCAATAGTAATCTCTTTAATTTAAATGTAAGCCTTTTCTACCCAGTGTGGGAAAGATGAAAGATTGTTTCCAGTTTGTAAGTACTAGTGGAAAACCTGTAGAATTTTTATAGCTGGATTTATATTTTAATTAAAAAGTGTTTTAAAGAGTGAAAATAAGAGGGTTTTGGCAGAAAATCTTAATTATTTTTAAATTTCTGGCTTTTTTATGAAAAAAAGAGGCAAGCATAAAAATTTGTTCTCCTGATGATTTATTTTTGTTAATAGCACTTTTTAGGTTAAAAAGTGACTTCTAATTTTTTTAACTGCAAATACTTGTGTAAAACCAGGTAATTTTTCCTATTTTCATCTGTGAACAAAAAACCAATATGAATATCCTAGACCAACACCCTGCTGCTTCTTCCCCCTCCCCCCAAACTCCCATCTCCTCCGCACCCCCAAAATACAATAGACTCACTAATGCTGAAATTTTGATTTTTAGTTTTTTAAATAGATATAAAATTTTCTCTTTTAAAAGAGGGTATTTCTCCCTCTGCTATACTTGAGATAGTTCAGATATTAGTGATATGAATCATACAAATGTTTAGCAAAGAAACAAAATTTGTTATCTTAGCTGGTAATGCATCAATTACAAAATCTCTGCTAATTCACTAGTCCACATGGGTGATGGAGGCAATGGCCACATGCAATAAGAATAATGCTTAACCTGTGCTTGTGTCAAAGAGGAAGTCCCCTTAAACATGTTTCTAAAGGAAAATTGTGGTTGATAGCCATTTTTTTCTTGTCCTCCAGATGTTTTTAAATACTTCAATGTTTTGTCATAGTGAAAAATCAAGATAAATTTTTATTGGTATGTGTCTGTCAGGTTTACATTTGTGTCTGTGCTCCATGAGCATTCTGGAATTTTAATTTACTTCAATTCACCCAGCTGGGTGCCTGACTTAGTGCCAGAGAAGTGGCTGAAACAAGTTAAGAGCAGAGAGCATACACACCTGTATCAGTAAACTACAATCTAGGGGTACAGGTCACAGCTTTCCAGCCAAGTCTGGCTGTGTTAGAACTTACCAATAGATGCAATGAGAAATTCTCCTCTGAAACAGCCACTTAATTGATTTTTGGTTGTGAATATCTAAAGAAAGTTTAGTTAGACGTGTAAGACGTGGTTGGCCTGCAAAAGAACTAGAGAAAACTGGTATCTTTATGTTGAGAAGGAACTCTAAAAATTTAAAATCTATCTGAGATTTTTCTATGCCATAGGCCTCCAGTATTAGGACAATAAAGCATTCCTGTCTGTGACAAGAAAAGCAAGAACATGGACATCAGTGACTGAGAAAGTTATTAACATTACAATGACCATGATATTAGATAGGCAATTAAGAAGTGCTTTAAATATTTTCAAAGACCTAAAGAAATTAATGAAACAAGTGGAAAATATGCTTAATATGTTTTCCTGAGTGCCTGGAGGTACCTTCATGTTGCATGCCAGTGTTGCTGGCTTCATCAGGAGTAATAGCAAAATCTCTCCCACTGCATTTTGATGGAAGTTTAATTTTCCTGCAGGTAGAGGCAGAGCAGAAGTGCCTGCATCACAGAGTGAGTGAGGGCTAGAGCTTGTGAAGGACCTGCATGGGCCATTCTTTTGTATAGGGATGTGTGGGAGTCTGTGGATTGAGTCTTCAAGAGCTCAGATTTATTTTTAAATTTATCTTTTCTCACAGAAGCTGAGTTTTTAAAATATTTTTCTTACTACCTGGGAATGATTTTGCTGAAAGGGGAGAATGTTGTAACCTGCTCCATGATATTTTTGTCCTGTTCTAGTCCAGTAGATATTTTAGTCTTGTATTTTAAAATAAGACTTATTAAATATTAAATTAACATTTTTTGCAATTATTTTCTTGAAAGAAAAAAAAGTTGCTTTTTAAGAAAATACTTACATTTTCTTTGATATGGCTCAATTGGCTGTAGTTATTAAAGGGAAGTCAAACCAATACAGCTGTAGTCCTCATCTGCTTCCACTAAGGCTGACATGGACTTAATGTTGGAGTATAGCTTTGATGACAATTTGAATGGAAACTTGGACACTGTGTTTCAGGGTCTGAGGGCTTCAGTACTGATCAAGCCTTAAACTAAGTGGTTTTGTAATTTGAGATTTCAATTGTTCTCTAGAGCTACATGAGACCAGTAAAGTGTTGTAGATAAAATGAATTTAGCTGACATATATGCAAGATGTGCAATATATTTGTATTATTTCTTTACAAAGGTAAAGCCAAATGCTGAAATCTTTATTCATCTGTGTCTCCTTCCTTAACCAGACTTAACTCCCATTGGCTCTAGTCTGTCTCTGATTCATTAAAATCTGTGGAAATATATCCCCATAAAGGTTTCAGGATGCAATCCGCTGTGTTTCAGCCTTGCAGCATCACTCAGACTACCATCACAACACTGTCACAGAGGCATGGACACTGCATGAGCAACATGGCATTCGTGGAAAGATGTTCGCCCTATTTTGTCAGTTCTCATTCAGCTTTGTTAAAAATTCCTGTTTTAAAAGTTTTGGTCACTGATTAATGGTCAGCTATTATCTATATGAAGGTTCAAAATAAGATTTTGTGGTTGTACTGTAATTTATGTTTCTGCCACTGCCTTGCTGGGTCACACTCTCTGGTTCTGATGCCATCTTCTTTCTCATCGATGCTGCTATATTCAGGAACTACTCTGAATTTCACACACTTTTCTAGGTGAAGGTTTGGCTCATAAGGTGTTATCACTTGTGGATGTATTTTGATCAGTGTTTCAGTCAGTTCAGTCTGTGTTTCATAGCAAGTGCTAAGAGTGTCTCATATCACTCATAAGATGTGGAAGCAATGTTTGACAGGCAAGTACCATTTATTCTTTAAAACTCTGTTGCATTTTGCCATTTTTGAGAAAAAACTTGCAATGAGGTTCCCAGTAGAGTCAAATGCAAACCTAGGTACCTTGGGAGATTCAATGTTATTAAATATTTAATATAACTTAGAATTTATATTTTTTTTAGCTTGGTATGTTACAGTGATAGAGTTCTAGGTGCCTGTGTAGGAAAACTCGAATTCCTACAGTTTGATGATTCAGATGAACCTTTAACCCTTTCAAATTATTTTTGAAAACCGTTTTTTCATGTCTTGTTCTGTAAAACTATTGGATGTAATGGAATTCCTGCTTGTTTTTGCTGGTATAAGGAAAGAGTAGGATCTGAAATAGGTTTGGTGATTTAATTTTTTTTTTTTTAGTAAGACCAAATTACAATTTGACCACTTTAATTACAGATGATCAAACAGAACTGCAAACACAATTTTCAGATTAACATCCATTACAGCATAAAGTATTCAGTGGCAGCTTTTGCCAAGAGCTGTCCAAAACCTAATTATTCATCATTAAACTGCAGCCTGAAGACACAAAACCAGACCAGAGGTCTACTGTATAACATTGCTGCACATGCACATAATAAAACAGAGGGTTGGATCCACAGGGGACTTGAGTCGCTGTTTCTGCTTCCTGCTCTTCAAGCTACATGCCCAGCAGTTAAAAAATATATTGTGTTCACAGGGAAGGGCCTTGAACCACTGCTGGATACCTGCTTCCCTTCCAGGTGACTGTCCTGGCTGCCAGGTTACAGTCATGCTCCCTGCCTTGTGCTCCTTAGGCCCTCCACTTGGGATGTTGTGTTAGGGGTAACATCTATGGTGGGACAGATGGAAAATGTTCCTGCAGGCCTTCCTTAATGCTGGGATGTGTGGGGGTCAGATGCCCTTAGAGGGGCAAAGTTGACGCCAGTCCTTTTACAGGCTTGGGACGTTACAAATTCCCTACTCTGGGATGTCATTGCTGCAGCCAGGCCCTGCAGGAATTCCTTGGTGAAAATTTGAGAGCCTGAAGGTTGGATGTGGGATGCACTACTTGGAGAAGGCATCTTTTTTATGCTTTTGTAGTGCTCCTCTGGTTACAAACCCCAGCAGTGGATAGCATGAAAGGCCAGCACTGAAAAGTAGTGGAGAGGGGAGAAAGGAGGAACACCAAGGCAGCAAGCACCCTGCCTGGGCTTATGCAGCAGGATGAGGCAGAAGCAAGCAGACTGTGCACGATTCCCCACCCTGCTGTGAGATGCCAGATCCTGGAATATACTTCTCCTCTTACAACCTCGTGTCATATGACAATCATATTTGCCATTTGAGATTCCAGAGTACAGAAGCAAGCCACAACACACCAAGGGTTGCTTCTGTTTGTGTGTTAGAGAATACTCTGGGTGGTGGAGGGAGCACATAGGCAGCCCAGGTGCTGACTCCAGTGCACTGGTTTACATTTGGACATCTCTACATGACAAAAAGAGTTCATAACTTACTGTCAGCCTTCTAAACAGGGCCAAGCATCTGCAAACTCAACATGATGAAGTAGAGCTTGGAAAACTTAGCACTCTGAAAATCAGATCCTCATCAATTCCAGGTTTCCACATAGTATTACAAGTAATTATGTACAAACTCATACTTCTGCTACTTGACTTGTCCAAAGACAGCTTCCCACTTCCCATTTATGCCCTCCACTTGCATATTTTACTGGAATTTTATACCTTCTAATGAGAAGCATGAAAATGTGTTGGACTGTTTTTCCTTTTAAGGATGGTATATGATGAATTGGAAATAAGCATGGAAATTAAAACACTTAATGTCTCCATAAAATCACATTCAGTAAGCCTTTAAACTAATCACAGTTTGAAACTGTAATGCCTGAAGCTAAAACAATTGTTTTTAAAGCAACAAGGCAGAACCACAGTATAAACTTCTATGAAGATGTTGAGCCTATACTTGTTTTCTGTTTGCTTTCTCTTCTCTTTCAAGCCTTAATCTTCAATAAAAGCCATGGAATAGGGCCAAGTGACATGGAAAAGCCTATGCGCTGCTGCAACAGTGAAATCCATGGCAGAAGGAAAAATCTCCTTGACAAACTATTCAACTGCCTGTGCTAGATGGTGATGGTTCCTGCTGTTATTGTGGGGGTTGTAGGTTGCAAAATTTCATGTCTCACTTTTTTTTTCCCTCCTGGCATTAAAGACTCAAATTCAACTGTTCCTTTCTTCTCTTGTCTTTTCTTTTTGGGTAGAACAGGCAAAAATATGAACCCTCTCTCACCTTTCTATATCCTCTGCTTTTTTTCTTTAGGGTACTGTATTGCCTTTATCAGAATTATCTCCTTTTCTTTAAATCTTAAAAGTTTGATTATTACAGCCCAACAAGATTCTTCAACAAATGGACCTGGAACTGTAGACCTATATGCCCTTTCCATTTCAAAAGTGTCAATATCTTCACACTACAAAATGGCTTTCAAGTTTTCTTTCTTCCTTTTTTTTTTTTTTTTTTTATTCAATGAAGTGATTTCAGTAAAAGTAAGCTCCAGAAATATCTCCCACATTTTCTTCTGCCAAATATACATAGATAATTTATAAGACTGTCAGTTTTCAACTAAATGCAGCCCCCTTGAAATGTTAGTAATTTGTTGCTTAGAAACTAAATCTGTAATAAAAGTGGATCTGAAATGCTGTTTTCTGTGTTAGATGGAAATTATTGTATGATGACAGGAGTGTTTATGCTCTGGAAATCATCATTAAAATGTAAGTGATACAGATACCTGACCTCATTCTCTGTCACCTCAAAATATATTTATGGCAGGACTGAATACCTTATCTGCTATTCCTTCTTTTGGATCAAGGCCTCTTTTTGGAGGAAGCTACTTCAGAACTGGAAAACCATTGCTTTTCAGCTTTATGTCTCCTATTAATCAACTGTTTTTCAAAAATCCCACATCTTTTTCTTTGTCCATAGAAACTTGGATTGTCTCCTCACCTTCGTGTTCTGTTCTACACTAGTGGATCATGACTGGTGTCTCTTTCAGACTGGTTTTTTGGAAACCTAACTGAAAATTACTTGTGAGGGTCTGTATTATAAAGGGAAGGCCCTCACTCTCGCTTGAACCTCTGTGTGTTGAGTGACTGATCTGTATCTCTCATTAGAGCTAGTGACAGAACTGTCTTGTGAGTCTTCCCAGGGCTAAAGATAAATTTGGCCCCACTGGAATCAAATGGTACACCCTCAAAGCACTCTTGAGTGATACATATTTATGGGGACTGGTGGTGTAATACTCCCTCATGATAAAACTATCATTCACTTCTTGGTAGGGTTGCATCCAAGAAGGGAGTGGAGGATTGTCCTGGGTTGACGGTGCCTCTGTATCCCAGATCGTGAGATTGTTGTGTCTGGCGGCAGCGGCCTTTCCCCGCAGCACTTCCCCCGCCCCTGCTTTCCCCCCCCTCCCTCCAGGGGCAGGTGGCTCCTGCCTGGCTTGCTTTTGGGCTGCGGCTGCCTGCCTGGCTGTTGCTGGCTTTGCTGCTTTGCTTGCTTTGCTACCTGCCTTCTCTTTCCTCTCTCTCCCCCGTCCCTCAAGACCCGAACCAACTCCGGATCTGGTGGCTGAGAACCTGAGACCTGCTGCCTGGAACGTGAGTCTACAGGAAGAAGCTCGGTGCCCTCCCTTCACAGCAACTTGCCTGAGTATCATCTAGGGCTGGTTTTTTTTCCTTCTCTGTGTTGGGGAGTGTTCTTTTCCTTTTGTTATTTGTTAATAAACAGGTTTTTTCCACTTTTCCTCCGAGGAGTTCCTTCCCGAACCCAGGGTTGGGGGGAAGGGGTAGTGGAGGTTTGTCTCC
>VZUI01029601.1:0-57373 GCA_013401135.1 Cettia cetti | reverse complement strand
CATCCATCCATCCATCCATCCATCCATCCATCCATCCATCCATCCATCCATCCATCCATCCATCCATCCATCCATCCGTCCATCCATCCATCCATCCATCCATCCATCCATCCATCCATCCATCCATCCATCCATCCATCTTCTGTTTGTGAAATATCAGTATCTATGTAGCATGTTTATTTGTGTGTTTGTCTCACTACCACTCTCTTCTGTAAGCAGTAGGAGCTATCAGTGGTATCTTTGAATGACACTGGCTGTATGCTCTTCATTCCTTTTAAATTCAAAAATTTAACAAAGTACAGCATGTAACTTACAATAAACCTAAAAAAAATTGTTAGCTAAAAATGTCTATTTCGAATTATGCTAAATGACTATGAATTTCTGACATTAATAATGAGCTTTGTAATATGGGTAGTACCTTGCTTTAAAATCCATAGGTCATGTCATAGCTGCACGCAGCACACAGGCAGCTACAATGCTCTGTTCCTTTAATTGCTTTCCTTAAACATTTCTGAAATTAATTTGAAATATTTTATAATATATTGAAGTTAAGAGGTGATTATGGATGACCTGGTACCAGTAGTTTCACAGTAAATAAGCTTAAAGTCATCCATAGAAAAGCACAGATAAATTTGATTTATACTGATAAAACAACTCCTTCAATTATCAAAGATAAAGCAGGATGACAAGCCAGGAAGTCAATACTGAGTTACAGTATATGATGATAACTATAAAATAATTTCTAAAAGATTGATGTTATGAGTCATTTGCTGTTTATAGATATGACTGGTAATAAATGATGAAAGACACTGCTATTTTTAATTTAAAAAAAAAACTCTTCACATTTTTTTTCAAGACTGTTTTGATGTAGCCAAATATTTATTTCCTGCCACAGATTTAAATATTAGAATTTAATTGCTTTTTCTTTTTGATACAAACCATTAGACTCTTTCACAGAAGTAATTTATCACTGTATATTTAAATCATGAGTGAGCAAGTCCCATAGGAGAAATGAACCTCTCTAATTGGATACTGCTTATTCATTTTTGGCTTGTCTGATATTCTATATATCCAAATTTAGCATTATAAAATTTAGGTTCCCACAACAGATGCATGATGAAAGTACATACATGTGTGTTTTTATTGGATACACAAATGTTTTAAGAGATCCTCCAGTAATTTCATTATTGAGTTATACTATAGATACAGGTTTAGCCAGATGTCTCAATCATCCCGATCATGTCACATAGGATAATTTACAAGAGTAGTTCTAATTAACTGATTATAATGCAAACACTACTGTGTTTTCAGACATTTTCACATTAGACATAATTGCCTAAAATGTAATTATTTTTCAATTGTCTATAGCAGAAAATAAATCAACAAAAAATCAACTGCTTAGCTTTGCTTAGTTGGTATAGTCGGAATTAAATCTTTGATTATTTTCATGACTATACAAAGTCCTTTTTTCGATGAATCCTTTGAGTTGTATTTAAATGTATAATTACCCTAGAAAAATTAGGTCTTGCCTTTTCCAAAATAGCAACAATTTTCTCTTAAGCCTTTAAGGAACTATAATAAAGAATTTCAACCTTTGACTTCAAGCATGAAAAAACAGGTAGTGTTATGAGAAGGTACAAAATCAAATGATGAGGAAAATAGACCTGCTCTGTTCAAAATTAGACAACTTGAACATGGTTAGAAGGAAAGTAGTACCCAGTAAAAAAGGGGTAGAGAATGGAAGGGATGAAAAGTGCTCAGTTCCTTAATTTATTTGACATGGAAGGGAAAATTTGAGTGGAACATTGCTGCAGTCAGGAACGTTTAGCCATAGATAACAGAAATTTGGCCTTGATTTTTCCTTTTTTAAGGAGTGATTCTGAATCTGGAGGATTACAGAGTGGGCTGTGAATGGTTTTGTCACATACAATTCCTCAGGAATTAAATTTCATTTTATTTGCTTTTTCTTCTGATCATTTGCACAGACACAGATGCAAGGTATTGGGAAGTAAAAAACCAGTATAATTTGCCCTTGAGTGTGCTGTGCCATTTCTATATCTGACTCATTTGCTGAACTGCAGAATACTTACTGCCTGCCTGCACATTCCTGAGTTCTTCCTATCAGGCATAACAGCAGAAAGTTTCTTTCACATCTTTGCCTGTGGGTCTGTAGAATGGTTTTAGAACACAGCAAAGCATCATTCAACATTTTGGTGAACTGTTTTGTATTTCAAGACATTTATTATGGAAAAAGGGAATTTTAAAAAGTACCTGTGGTAAAAAAAAAAAAAAAAAAAAAAAAAAAAAAAAAAAAAAAAAAGCTTTGCAGTGATTTGGAATTCTAGAGCAGAGAATTTGTCTTCCATATAGAGTCCAGTTCACTGGGGACAAGGACTCTATGAACTTTAATTTCAGCTGTTCAGAATTTTCAACTGACTCAGCAAGATCTTGAGACAAGTCAGTTCTTCCTCTTAAAAGGCTTTGCTGCCACACTGTGGAAAAAAATATTTATTCTGTTTTAACTAGTGTTAAAAATAACACATCAGCTGAGTTCCCATCTCTCCCTAGCATACAGCCCTCCTCTCAAAAAAGACAGCCAAAGGATTGTAAAATAAAAATACCATGGTGGGATAGTTGCCAATCTAGTTTCAGTTTCAGCTTTGACCTTAGTTGCATATTCTAAGGCAGGAAAACTATGGTAATAACATGAAAAACATTATTTTAATAAAGGACCGATAGAAATCAACAAAAGGATTCCTCCCATTTAAAAATGACAGGTCCAGAGAAACAATTATTCAAAAGAAGCTATATCCAAAGTCACTTTGGATATATCCAAATATCCATTTTCCATTGCAGATATTAATATAGAAATAAGTTTAAAAAAACAGAACCAAAAGAAGTTTTCAGATACGACTCTTGAATCCATGTTTCTGGAATTTTTTTTTTTTTTTTTTACTCTGGATTGCTTTTTGCTTTTAATGAGCCTGGACATTTACTTCTCTACAAGCAATGTAAAGCATGTCTGAAAGGCATGAATTCACCATGGGTTGTGTTGGGGTTTTTTTGTTTTGTTTTTTGGGGTTTTTTGTTTGTTTGTTTTCTGTATTTTGTTTTGTTTCTTGTTTTATTTTCTTGACTGTCATTTCATTTTCAAAACTTTAAGTCAGTGCCCAGAATGCTAGCCCAGTGTAATGCAGTAGGGTAGTACTTGAAACAGATTTCACTACAAAAGGCACTCAAGGCTCATAAAGTATTGAACAAAAATGTCATTTATTTGTGATAACACTAGAAGGGAAAAGAGCATAGTGTAAATACTCTTGCAACCCTTTCAGATGATGGACTCATGGGCAAAATTCACCACATCATTCGTGCCTTAGGTGCTTGGATGGATTTTCTCTTCAGGGAGCAATTCCATGCACCATTTCTACTGGCAGCAAATGTTCCTATGAGAACATGCTGCTTCACACCAAGGTAAGCATAGGCACAGGCAGGTGGTGTAATTCCTGGTGCCAGGTGGGAGCTGCCTGCAGGCTCCTGCATGTGATCAGCTGGCAGAGTGTGTGCTCTGCCAGTGCTGTGTGTGGGACGGAACAGCCCTGCACCCTGCTCAGCTCACCCGCTATCCTCACCTTCTCCACGGCACTGTTCTCCCATTAGCACACCTACAGCTGGAAGCTGGGATGTAAGCACTAAATCACCTTACAGAGTTGTTCTCTGTTTCCCCTAGTTTAAAAATACTGTCTTCATTTTACATGGGAAGATGATGGAGCAAAATTATGGAGAGGGCCGTAGGCAATGCAGCAACTCCTGCCATGAATAACTATTAGACTTCCGACTTACAAAAAAAAGATTATTCTCAATACATTTTTCTTGTTGCTCTTATAACACCTTTCATTTTGCACGTTATTTCTTTAATTTCTACAGATACTATTTTCTGTGTTCTAGTTTCTTTTATAGTCGTTTTTTAAATTGAACTTCCTGTGTTAGCAAAAGAGGAGAGAAGTGCACTTCAGGCTTTATGATGTTCCTCAGTGCATGACATGAAAGTGAAAATTAATAAAAAATAGCTTTCAGGCTTCCAGCAAGGATTGGCTCCATTAATCTTAGGCTGAGATACAGTAAACAGGTGAAGCTGAAGATGACACAGTTGAGTTGTATTAATTCTTAACATTTTCAAGACATTGGTATCTACACTGTCCTAGGAGTTCTTAATAGAAGCATTAAATACATGAAAACATAGAAGAATAATACAAAACCATGATGTGGGTTTGGGTTTGGATTATAAATAATGAGATAAATGTCTGGATTCTCAAACCTGGTAAATCTAGGCACATTGTAAACAACACAGTTTAGAAAGAGATAAACATAAAATTAATAACTGGGGTTTTATGCACTTAAATAATAATGTATTTTAATTTTGAGACTGGAAATGTTGGAACCAGATTTGACCACTTAAATTAAAAAAAAATCTCATAGCTAATTAAAATGACATTTGTAAAAAATACCCATCTTACCTAATTTTTCTTTCCTTCCCTTTTATTTTAGCTAGAATTTTCACAAAGCTCCTTGGTATACATGTTTAAAAGTAGAATAAGTTCCACTATCTCCTCAATGAAATAAACTTAAGTAAACTCTTTTCTATGGAAGAATTGTCCACTGTATTACTAAACATAAAACTTACTTGATATCTAGTGTAATATTAAGTGATAAGATAGAGAAAGAGTTCATAAGAATATTTTTAAATGCAGATTTTTGAAGGCAAAAACTAAGGGAAACATTTGAAGTAGCAATTTGTGTATCTCAGTATGCTTGCTCATTAAAAAGGAAAAAGCAAAAAAAATTGAAGTGTTAATTTAGCTACCAAATGGATTCATCTCACTTCTCTCTAGTTAGAAAAGATAAAAATATCATTAATCTCTGTTTACTGTGAGCATGTGGGAGACACTAGAATGCAATAAGTGCACTTTTCACATGCTTCCCTTAAGTTTAAACTTTTTTTATAGAAAGAGGTGTGCAAAAGAAGGTATTTGTCAGTTAATCAGCTGTTATTTTGATTATTTTTTTCTGGTTCTCTGTGTTGTGACTAGTTCATATGATAATCATACTTGTAAGGTATATAGAAACATATTGTCCTACCTGCAAAGACAGGGGTAATGTTAGTTTTGGAAATAAGATGGATCTTACATGGAAAAAAACCCTAGAGATCTAGTGGTATTTTCTGGGAAAAAAAGATTCTTCTGCCATGAATTCTTTCTTCAAATACCATGTAAGGCAAAAAAAGTCAATTGCTCGATTATTAGCTGGCATTACTGAAATAAATCATAAAATTAAAACTCTATAGTTGGACAAATTATAACCTTGTCATTACAGCATGTCATATTTAATCATTGTTTTATTTGTCTTAGTAACTCATTCCAGAAATAACTATGTACATCCTGTAATGTGAAAGCACAAGGTAATTTTGAAACCCTTATGAAATATTTTTGTCGCTCAGTCTGGGATTAATCTCCAGTACAAAAACAATGTCAGTGTTCTGCTTCACTGTTCTTCCACCAGGTGGAAGAAGTGGAGAGAAGAAAACTCAGCTCTTATAAATAATTCCACTCAAAGGCCTCATTAGCAGTTTATGAATATGTAGTTACAGAGCATCCCCACGACCCTTTAATTAATATTGGACAAATAAGAAATAAAAGAATCATGGCAGAAGCTTTGTCCTTCAATCCACACACATTGATGAAGTTTGCTTGAAAACTATTTAGAAAACAGGATTAGTTTGCATTCCCTAAAGCTCTTGGTGTTTAAGGTAGCCTGTGTATAGTATTCAGTGCAGGTTATCTGTGAGTGTTTGTATGGTTGCATATTCCAGCTGTACATTTGGCTTAGTTCAGCTTCTTTTTTAAAAAAAATTGCTTGATTCGTCTCACTCCCTCACCAAATGAATTGTCAAGATGTCAATTGTGTTTTACTCAGATTTTGCTTAAATAGTTGGAAACTCACTTGCAAAACATACAGCAGCATGAGGAGAATATTCCAGGAATTTGGTGTTTTTCTTTCCTGGAGAAGGTTCCATTTATCTCTTATATGGAAAAATCATGTTGGCACATGCTCTGTGTATTCACTGCTGTCTGCCATTGCTGTGTTTGCTTTTTTTTGCCTGAAGACTGCCATTACCTAGTGTTTTTGGAAGCACAGGAGGTGATGGCTAGAGAGAAATTAACACAATCAACAAGGTGCATGGAGAGAAGAGCCTGACTGAGAATATTTGCATCTGAAATATATCTGAACTGACTTTGAAGTGGCAAGAAAGGTATTCATCATCTCCTGTATTAATCAACATAATCAATACATAATAATTTCTCATTCCACTTTCTTGAAATTAAACTGTGCTGAGTACATTAAAAATGTGATTAAAGAACCAATTTAAATCACATTTAACACAAGTGACTAAAATCATCCTATGCCTAGGATGCACACTTTCATGCTCTGTTTAAAAACTCAACATTGGTGCAGTTTTGGAACAGTAGTTCAGAGCTGTAGAAAGGATGTGAGAGTGCACGAAAGTTCAACAGTAGATAATTTTTTTTTTTTCTGTGGAATTTAACATAAGTAGAACTTCATCTTACAGTTGTGTTGGGGGCTTATGCAAATTTGTGACAAACTTCTTAACATGGATTTGTGTGTTTTATAAAACATGTGCATTCCTTCCTACTGCACTCCCCATCAATATAACAGCCTCATCATTCCTTGAGTTCATAGCAGAAGGTTTGTGGGTCCTGAGGTGAAATCAGCATAATCCCCAGTTACACACTCACTGAACCTGGAGTATATAGCTGAGCTGTTAGAGCTTAAAAGAATGTACTTGATGTTTCCAAGAGTGCTAATCGTACTTCTTACATCAGTACCTGACAACTAACACCAGGATTCAGTCTTTGCAAGTATAGAGGAACCAGGGAAAGAACTACCAGTATAAACAGGCAAAGAGACAAGAAAAGCAGTCAGCTGACCTGCAAAACTCACTTTTTTTTTTTTTTCTTCTTGATTTTCAGGGCTCTGGAGGTGATATCTTTATCCTATCTCTGGCTCATGGAACTTAAAATTCCAGACTGACAGTGTTGTCTGCATAAAAGAGATGCAAATTATCTTAAAAATGTAGGTTTCCAAGGGCAATCTAAAATGAAAATTATGCATAATCCTTTTTCTCATGGAAGCAAAATACCCACTGATTAAAGCAAAAACCCTTCATGAAGTATTAGCATTTCATTCATTGGTTAAATGGGTTCTATCATCACCATTCACTCTGAATCACATTCTCAGAACATAGACTTTATGTCATAGCGATGAACATGACTATTTCTTCTTTCTCTGTTCTTTTTGTATGACTTACTTCTGCTCTTCCCAAATTCCTGATAGTAATGTTTAATTTTCTCTGGGTCATAAACACTACCTATACCTCCAGTATAACTTTTAGATTTTAGAACTGTTTTAAAAGTGAAAAAATTTTGCAGAGAACAAAAACCTAAGAAGTCCAAAATAGACATAGGATGAGTTCACAATCTGATTCTGTGAAGTTCACAATGATATAAAATACAAAAAAATACTGATGAATTTGAAACCCCCTCCAAAAGTATTTAATTGTTCCTTATGGACTTTAAACAAACAAGCAAACAAATCCCAACAATTCAACCTCAAACATATTGGTAGAAATAACTTAGAAAAACTAAGAAAATCTCTTTTGTGTTGGTTAGGTGGCTAATGGCAGCCAGAAATAATGAAAAATCAAGAGTTGCTACAACAGAAGCTAACATCCAGAATAATTTGTTGCATGTCCTTTGGCTCCATCTTCTTTGGGAAAGACAAAACAGAAAGGCATCAGAGAAGTTAGCTGGACATTTTTTCCCCTAACCAACCTAAAACTGAAAAGTTTCTCTGAGAAAAACTTCGTAAACCAGCTGGTTTATTCCAACCTTTCAACATGGACCTTAACTTACTCTTTTACATTCCCCTGTGAACTTTTGCAGAGTTATCCAAGTAGATGATATGACATGGTAGGACTTCTTGGTTTGTTTTTTTGCATAATATTTTTACATCCTCTCTTAGGATGAGTCTAGAATGCTCATTTCATTTAAATAAAATGTAGGTGAATTTCACTTGCCCAGGAAGCTGGGTAGTAAATAACTGCTCTGCATATCACAGGTCCTGATTGTTTTTTGGGTTTTGGGTTTTCTGTTTGTTGGTTTGTTTTTTTTTGTTTGTTTTTTTTTCTTTTTTTTTTAAGTAGGGAAGCTTCTGTTACTCAGTGAGGCATAAAACATTTCAGTCAAAAAAAGAACAAGCAATCAAGCAACAAAAATGTGTCAGGATTAAATATGGGATCTTTTCAGGAAAAGAAGCACTTTTTTCTTCCATTCCTCATCAAAGTGTTGCTTTTAATTTTTCTTTTCATTAGCTGTAGTGTTGTTTTTATTCCTTCTTGCATGCAGATGTTCTTTTGCTTTGCAGTAATTATCAGTGTGTCAGTGCTTGCTGATGCATTTATTGCTTCCTTCTGCACAAATTTCCCAAAAGAATTTGCTATATTGGGAAAACAGCTGTTTCACCCTGCCTCTATGTGCATTTCATATAATTTCAATGCATGGCCAGTCTCACACTGAAGTTTCTTTAGCAGAAAAAAAGAGTTATACAAAGTTTAGTTGTACATCAGTTCTGTGGAGCTAGCATGTTGAATGTATAATCTGTCTCTAAACCAAGAGTTTTAAAATCATGAGGAGCAAGGTAATGACACAGCTTCAGAGTTCTGGAGTGCAATGAAATTTGTTTCAAAAAATCTGTTTTTCTATGAAGATCTAAGACAGTTAAAAGTCATCAAGCATTTCCTCTCTCTGATCTATGATTTGAGGGTGATTTTTTTTACCCTGCAAAGTAATTTTAATGTTACAGAGCAGTATGTTACAGAGCAGTACTGTTAAAGATGAAAGCCAGAAATGCTTAGACCTTGCTGTGAATTACTCTGTTTGAAATCAAGGTCCAGAGGAGGAAATTTTCCGACATTTTTTTCTTAATTCTTCAGTCATAATTCTCACACTCACCTGAAAAAAAGCATACTGCATAACTAGCACAATTTCAGCTAGCTGGATGTTTGTTTCTAGGGTGATGGGACCGTGGATTTTACAAACGCTTCTTTTATTAAATAATTGATCAAGTTCTATTATTTCTAATGAGTTTATTTCATAGAATTGATGGAGTCCTGTTAGTTTTCCTGGGAGTTATGAACTCTCAGCTCCAGGGAAATTATGGGAAAAGGAATTTGACAGTTGCTGGATTTTCTTTTTAGGAAGCATCAAAGAACAAGGATTAGAGTATCTGTAAACTTCAGTTTTGTGAGTCTGTATGAAATTCAGAACAAAAAAGTTTTGAAAATACCAGGTTTTTTAACACTTTTAATTTTTTCCCCAGGAACTTTCAGCAGAAAGGAATCGAGTCTCCATTTTTCTATCCAGTGCTACATCATGATCTATTCATTTTTACTTAATTTTAGCATATTCTACACTTTATCCAGGCTACTACAATATAAACAGCCTTTTCTATTTATATTTTCAGAATAGTTGAACTCATATTTGAAAAAGTGTGCTGGTAACAGTACAATAAGCAATCAATTCAGATGCTGAGGATGTTTTGTTGTGTCGTACTCAAGCTCTCCCACTAAAACACGTTTCATATTTCTGATTATGGATATCAAGCTAGAAAATCTGAAGAGCCCAGCATACTAAATGCTTACTTTGTAAAGAGGTGTGTGCTCATAGAAGGCAGGTGCCAACAAGAGTTACCTTATCTCGGTTTATTTTCATAATCCAATCTAATTTTCTATACACTGTGTGATAGACGATCCCTAATGCAGTAAATGAGCATCAAGAAACAGAGTTGTGGGACAGCAGGTGCAGACGAGTGTTACAATTAGGAGTTTTTCTGCCTTATTAAATAGGGGAGATGCAGTGGAGGTGTCAATCTGTTTCCATGTCATGTGTGGAGGTATATAAGCATTGTGTGCAAGTTTGCAAATTATTTTAACTTATATATATATATATATATATATATATGCATATATATACATAATACGTATGTGATGTGTGTATCAAGTTAGACTTCAAAATTCGTGGCATTTAATTAAGTATTTAATCAAATTATTGTTTTAGTTTTATTGTAAGATTTTTTGAGGATAAGCAGATAAAATAGGTATCTGCAGGGGCTATTGAACTAACTACTTAGACGTAAGAGTGAAATACTCCACTGTATTAAGTTAAATATTCACAATAATTTTCCTCCTCTCCACCAAGGTCCAGCATAGGGAAAGTTTACTCCATGATACTGCTTAGATTTTGCTTGTAATATTAGGAAGCTATGAATATGGGTTTAAGGCTTCTCATTGAGCAAGGAGATTTCCTCAGTTTTGACTTTGCTGTTTATAAAGTCATAACTAATAGAAAATAGCAGCAAAACTGACTTCAGCAAGGACACTCTAGCGGGGAGTTACAGACACAGTCACGCCTGCCAGGGCTCTGGTTCCAGGCAATCAGATGTCCTTGTCACACTCTGTGCTTCGTGACCAGCAGTTTGGGTTGGGCTATTCATCATGCCTACAGCAGTAAATACTCCTGTTATATCACAGAAAGATGGGAAAACTTTCATTTAAAAAGAACAACGTAAAGCAAAAAAAAGGGAAACTTTAAAATGAAGTCATTCTAGACTGTTTTCAAGGTCAGGTACTGAAATGTTTCCAAGTATGTCTCATCAATATATAGCCTAAAGTTTATGTACTTCTGCCTATATGTATGTGGCCAAAGAGGGCATGATTCAGGAAGAGCTCTAGTGAAGAGAGTGTGTAGGGCCCTTGTTATTTTCCTAGTTTATAGAAACTCAGCAGCTATCACAGAATGAGAAAATAATTATTGTATGTAACAGGAGGAATTCTGTTGTGGATTAGGACTTTACCTCGCAAGGGCACAGTTTCTCCAAGACATGTTTTAAAGAGTAAATTATCTATGAAACCACAAGTTTTCAGAAGATGTGCAAAGACAGCTGCATTAAGGTCACATTCAACAGTGTTCTGAGGATTCCCAGGTACCTTTAGTGGCTTCTTCTGATATCTGACTGCAGGTATTTTCTTCCCCCTGCTCTTTGAGTGGTTTTTCAAAATAGAAAGACTTTATGATTTCTATCCTTTTTAGTAGTTTTAGCCAGGTATTTTTTTCTTCAAACAGTTGTTTGTACATTTATAAATATTTATACATTACATTTATAAATTTATAACTTAGCTGTCCAGCTAAGTGGGTCAAAAACTATTAAAGCATTTGGGGAAATTCTTTAGAGATGAATAGGTTGTGCTATGATAAAGTAGATATCAGTATCGTACATGTCTGGAAAATTTAGGTTACATGAAAGACAAACTATCAGAATGTTCTCTTCACCTGTTTAAGCAACATTGCTGCCTTTTAGATATTTCAGAAATGTGTTTCACTAATGATTTGTCAGCAGAAAACTGAGAGTGACATAAATCACCTCAAAATGAATAGGAATAAAAGTTAGGTTTCTCAATAATAAATTAATACAAGAAACTGTGGCTTGAATAATTGAAGTACAGGAAAATATTTTCACTAAATAGTGGTATGGGTACTGAAGGAATGAATCCTAAAATAACTGACATTCAGTTCTCTGTAAATACCACATCTTGTAAATTCACGGCTGAATGCAAAAGGATGGAGGGAAAGGATAAGAAAGGATAAGAAAGTGCTTTATAATATGTAACAATACAATCTTTGTAGTAAAAAGCAAACTTTGCATGTAACAAACAGCAGTAAACATGAATTCCAAGGAATTTTGGATGTTGTACTGTAAAGTCTTTAATGGCATTTGAGCTCAGTTGCTGCCAGGCATGGTTTCATGTGGCAATATCAGCCCTCCTGTGCTACTCAGCAGTACCAGACTGACCTTGATCACACTTGGGTTCATGATTCTATTACATCAATTTAGCCAATATGGATTTAGACTGGTATATTTTCTTGGTCACCCTTATGCTCCTTGGAGGACAAACGAAATCTGTTGTGATGAAACCCAAGAGTGATGAGAGCATATAATCTAACCTTACAGATGAGAGTGTCAGTTCAATCTGGCAGATTTTTACTTTTTTTTCTTTTTTCAATAAATGGATTAACAAAAAAGGCAGTCTTGACAAATGTCAAAAGATTGTCAACATTATATCATATTTTATATCAGTCTCATTGTCTTAAAATACATTACTCAAGTCAATAAAAACCCATTGTAACATATGTGAGAAAAAAAGTAGAATACTGAATAAAGAGATAAATAACAGGATCCTTTTTTCACTAGGAAAAAAAGATTGCAAAGATTAAAGCATAATGCTCCTTTAGCTCAGCAGCCACACTCTTTGAAGTGACTAATAATACTTCAAAATTATTCAACACTTTTCCCAAACTCCTCTAACTTAAAGGCTCTCATACAATATTCTCAGCCTCAGAATCAAAAGCTTTCCTCTTTGTTCCAAAGAAGCACTTTGTGCCAGGTTTTCAGTCTGTTTCTTAAATTTGTGTCAATTGTTACTCCTCTCACAGGCAATTTAAAACTTGCAGTCCTGGGATGTTCCTCTCAAAATAAATGCTTCAGGTCTGGCTTTCAAGAGCGACACTGACACACTGTTCATTTGTCATTATTATATTTTTGTTAGCCAGACAGATGAGTCAAAATTTATATACCTAAACAGACCTACAGAAATGAAAGGCGTTAAATGTGAGTGAAGGCAATATTTTATGACCTTGGTGCCTACAGAGAAATCAGTAGAAATTTTGGCATTTGCTCTTCAAAGGCTGTATGATATCTTTTACCAACCATTCTGTCCTAAGAAATCCTTAAAACCTTAGTCCTAGGTATCATTTTTTTCAACCTCTGAAATTCAGCACCTGACCAAAGAGTGAAAACAAGTATTTTCTGTTTTTTTAACTGGAAGCAATAAATTTAGTATCAAATCTTCTACTGAAAAAGAGCTTAAGCCTTATAAATTTTTGTAGTGATGCCTGATTTTCCATAAATCTAAATATATATTCAACTAGCTTTTTTTAATGGATAATAGGAAAAATCACAAACAGTTGCTTAATTTTTATGCCAGATTTTAGTGTTCACCAAGAACAGTCTGAATAAAAGCAATGATAGTTTGAAATGATAAGATGGTGACATGACTTTCATCATAATCTCTGTATCTTGTCAGATATTGGTCTGTGCATAAGTGCACACTCTAGACAGGAATACTGTTGTTTCTAATGTTACCATAATCTAATATTACCTTCACTTCTTCAAAACTCTTAAAAATCTATGGTGCTTGGTAATTATTATCTGGATTTTTCATCTATCCATATCAATTAAATAGATTTTTAACTCTGTAACTCTACCATGCTTTTCAGGTCACTTAAAATCTCAGACCTGAGCCATTTTAGCTTTCATTTTTCACTCAAATTTTATCCTCATTTAAAATGTTTCCTTTAGTGTCCACAACTGCATTGCAAAAAAGATAAAGTTGGCATTATTAAGCAAAGATGTAGTAAATTGCCCTACATAAGTGAAAAATGGAGAAAGGCAAAACCTGAAAAATAAAAAGTACCATTGATATCTAAGTCTATGGTTTTCAAATAAAAAGTTGTGGTTGGTTTTGGACTAACAGAAAGTAGCTATAATAAAAAAAAAAGAAAATCTCTTTAATTTATATTTTGGAATCTTGGGACCTTACCAGTATTAAATTATTGCACTAACATGATAGATGCTTTTAAGTAGGAAAGGAGTTCATAGAGCCATTCAGAGCTTCACCACAATGAAAGGTACCAAGCTGTCTGTGGAAGACTGTGCACAGTAAAATTATGGAGCAGTGACATTCAGTGGTTTAAAATATCTGGTTGGATCAGCTTTGAACTGATAAACTGTGAGCTCTGGTGGGTGAAGGAACACTGGCTAATAGATACAGCACTTGTAATGAGAAGAAACCTCTGCCTTGAATCAGTGGTAAATGAGGTGTTCCTCATTCCTCAAGTTTTATAAAGAGAAATAAGCCACAGTAGGACAGTACAGATAAGCTGGCCAGGACACCCAACCAGTAGAGTCCCTGGGAAAATCCACACAGTTGGATATCCAAAACACAAGGACTGAAAACTGGAATTTCTAGAGAGTAGGTGAGTGTCATGGTTTAACCCACCCCTGGCAACCAAGCCCCATGCAGCTGCTCACTTCTCCCCTCTCAGCCTTCCCCTGTGCAAGGGAGAACCAGGGAGAAAAATAAAACTTGTGCGTCAAATTGAGAACAGTTGGATAATAAAAACAAAATAAAATGTTAATAATTAAGATAATAATAACAACAACAACAATAATATTATTAATAATAATAATTGTAAAGAAAATGAGAGAGTGAGGGAGAGAAGTGATGCAGAATACTATTGCTCACAATTCACAGATTGATGCCCAGCCCATCCCTCAGCATGATCCCTTCCAGCTAACTCCCCCCAGTTTCTATACTGAGCATGGTGTTCTGTGGAATGGAGTATCTCTCTGGCCAGTTTGGGCCAGCTCTCCTGGCCATGATCCCTCCTCTGCCTTCATGTGCACCTGCTAGCTGGAAGAGCAAGAGACACTGAAATGTCTTTGATTTAGAGTAAGCTCAACTTAGCAATAACTAAGCCATCAAGTGTGTTACTGACATTATTCTCATACTCAGTTCAAAACACAGCACAGCACCAGATAAAAGAAAATCAGTTTTATCCCAGCTGAAATCATGACAGAAGGAAAGGTAAAAATTGACCCAAACATTAAAAGATTGTATTCTGGAAGTATTCAAGATGTCACTGAAAATATTTACCTGACATTAGCAGGCATTCAGGTCACAGCTTAGGCCTTAGGATGAGATCTAGATGAGCCATGATCTTTGCATTTCATGTGAAGTAGTCTGTGAACTTTCATGGAGTCTGACAGTGTGAAAATAGGAAAATCACAGCCTGACATGAACTGCAGGTAAGCACTGAACTGTAGGAAGGAAGGGTTCACTTTCTTCTTTATTCATCCAGAACATGATAAACCTAAGCTGAGCTAATGAAACAGCAAATGCCTCACTATAAAAGACAAATGAAAAGAATGAGAACCGTGTTTTTTCTTTTCATAGCAGTAAAAATAGCCTCACACAGACTTTCTGATGGCAGCTCAGACATTGTACTGACACCAGTAAGTCAGATGAGATTAAAATTAAATAACGAATGAGAATGAGAAGCAGCGTAGCAGAGCCATTCAACATGACAGAAGTGCAGCATTTGAAGAAATGACACGCTTGAGTGATCCAGCAAATAACACTATCTGCTGGCAGTCAGCTGCACTGCTCAGCAGAGTTTGTGCTTTTGGTAATGAGTTTCCTTGGTGATTCATTGGCAGGTGATGCATGGAGGGAAACATGGAAGAATAGCGTACAGTTCTGAGAAGCAGGTGGTATCCTCTGGTGATAAAAACTGCTTCAGGATTGTAGTAATGGTATAGAAACAGGCAGACAGAAAAGCCTTTCACAACTCTAAAAGACATTGGAATATGGTAATTTTAGAAACAGGATTTTTTACAAACTTTCAAGCCATATGGAGCATCATATGTTTTAAAACATCTGCTTGTCAGTTTAAAGAGAAACAGTAAATTTGCATGGCAAAATAATTCAGCAAAGTTTGCAGGGACTGTGTGCAAATGGAAAGAGAGATATTCTGGAATCCTTAGAACAACCCACACAGAGAATTTTTAACAGGCTTTGTTATTTAAGTTCAAAAAAATTAAAGAGAGGTAGATGATTGTAAAATTTTCAGTTGTCATGCTCTGATCACACCTTGTCTGATGATGCTCACCAATTCTGGTCAAGCTTTTAAGTGAAATCCAGTTAATTTTGTTACCTAGAGAAATTAAGTGTCTAGTATTTTTACATTAAACATATATAGTTGGATGCATTTGTGCATTGCATGGGGCATATCTTTGCTTGGATAATTAAAAAAAAATAATTTCATTCATGTTTGGTGGAGGTTAAATTCCTCAAAGGTTACCTTGCTAACTGCTTAAGGAAAATTAAGGATTGGTGGTGAGAAGAAGGCTGTACAGAGAGAAAAGCCACAAGACAGAGGATCAGTAAATATCACCTAAGAATGTTGAAATAGCTACAAATTTCAGCTCAAGCAGAAGGTGCATATTTATTGACATTTTTCTGACTATCTGGAGCTGTGTTTGTTTGGATTAGTACACATTTATTTATATTCCAAACAAACATACTTGAGCACCTTTAACTGAGAAATGTTACAAGTCTAGGTTAATTGTTGGTATCTTGATTCTATTTATACATGCCATTGCTTTATAACAAATCTACAGGACTTTACAATGTATAAATAACCCAAGTAGTCAGAAAAACAATTGTCAGTACTCAGTCTCTGACAGAAAATTCTAAGTACGTCACTAAATATTTCAGATGAATTAAGACTTGTAAGATTTTTTTCTCCTTTTTATTTGTTCATTCAATGTGGTTGGTACAAAAAAGTAAGGTGATGGTTTTCAACATCCCTTCTCTATTTAAGGTGGTCATCATCATCATCCTCATCATCCTCATCATCATCATCATCATCATCATCATCCAATCTTTTTCTGTACAAAGAGAGGGTAATTTCATGGAAAAAAAGAGTAAATGTCCATTTTTAATAATTGTACTATTTTAAAATTTCATTTTTATATTTAACATTTTATATTTGTTTTTTACAGTCTCTTCTAGAAAATTATAGGCTTAGAAATAGTAGTCTTGTGGCCCACATTTATGGCAAAGAAATATCTTTCCTACAATTATTTTTTGAGTCTTTTTGTTTTAATCCAGTTGTGGTTAGTCTTATTGCATCCATGAAAAACACCAAAAAGTTTCTTATAGCTCTTTTTCACAGCCATTATTTTTTAAGCTGAGTCCTCTGTTCCACTTCATAAGGCAGCCATGGCAGGCAGTGTTGCTGTACAGCAGATAGGATGGAATATGTAGCCAGCAGCCAAGGTTGCTGTAGATTTAAAGGAGGGAAAGTCAGAAAATTATGGGAAGTTCTGACTAAGCTTTTCAATTTTTACCCCATATTGAGCCCCAGCTTTTCTGCACTCATACTCCACTGCACTGCCACGTGCAGTGATGGTCATGCAGTCCACGTGATGGCCTAGGTCAGGCAACCAGTGCTTCTGAAAAATAAGGAAGGGGGAAAATTGTTTCCAGCTGGACCATCCCTGAGCCACCCACCTACATGAACTCTTGTGCCAGGAGAGTGGACAGGGAGGATGGGAGGCTGAGAAGGGACCCCAGGACAGGAAGGTAGGGAATCAAAAGGTGCTAACACAGATCAGCTTTAGGAGTGAAGAGGTTGTGATTGATTGCTTTGTGATAATCCAAATTTGTCTGTAGGTGACAGCTTTATTAGGTTATAGTGGGCACAATATCTTAGGCTGATGAATTAAAGAATTACTTTTCCTTTACAATAGACTGTAAGTGTAAAGTCTCCCTACATCCAGCTGATGTCAGTAGTGTATCAAATATTTTATTAGGTAATAGCTCTATAAAATATGACTAAAGAAAACCCTTTGAAATCTTACTGTAGTATACAGCTAGTATTGTCACAAATGATGCTCTTGTTTATTGTCATGAAGTCTGCCCTTGTCAGCAAAGACAGAGTGGGCCATGAAAACTAGAACTGCTCTGTTGAGATGTATTTCATCTGCCACTTCTACGTCTGGAAAAGTACTGCACTTGTCTGTATTTGAAAAAAGTGGCTCACATCTTATGCTGATGTTAACTTTCTAAATAAAACTTGTAGGGTGATTGAGATTGGCATGCTCATTCATGAGAAAAAAACCCCAAAACAACCCAGGGAATCTTGGCATTTACATTTCAATTGCACATCTTGTATGTGGGATGTGACACAAGGCTGTGTTTCCCTACACCAGACTATGTGTTATGTTGAGCTTCAAAGCATCACATGCTGCTGTGAATTAATGAGAACTCAAGAGTTTGATAGTAAAAACTAAATGTGCTCAACACCCAGCATGATCCAAACACTAAAAATTCATGCCTGTATTCATTGTCACATATACAGAAATGTTATTACAGGCTTTGATATTGAATTAATATAAACTTCCAAAGCAAACTGCTTAACACTTTGAAGATAACTTGGAAAGTCTGACAACACTTGTTATTGTATAGAACTTCAAAGTCAAAATACGTAGCCAGGGGTGTTTCACAGCCTGGTGGGGGAGCAGGCCTTGTGCCCTGCCCCTGCAAACAGGCTCAGGTGCCTTGGGAAACACAGCTTGCCTTGCAGCCTGGGCTGTCCCTGCACCTTCCCCACAACAGCAGTTTGTTTTGGAAGCTGGGTGAGTTCCCAGTTTGGTTGACTGCAAGTCACAAGCAGTTGTGCAGTTGTGCTCACACACGAGAGAGATGGGTAGTGCTGGGTACAGATGGGTGGGCGAGAAGTGTGAGGTGTTGTTTAGATGTCACCTGTGGAAGCACAGCCATGTCACCTAGTTATGTTGTCTTTATTAATACAGATAAAAGCACAGGAACATTAACTGTTATTTAAAATGCCTGCTTAGAGGACAAGGCAAAGCAATGTGGCAAAGAACCAGTCACTGTAAGGACCACAGCACCTTGCCAGCTGAGTATCATCAGTGTGGCCTGAGCAGCATGAACACAGCTGGAGTAGCTCCAGCAGCTGTGGGCAACAATGGGTGCTGATCTGTCTGCACATCTATACAGAAATATCATGCTTTTCTTTGGTTTGTAGACTTCTTATTCAAGGCTAAAAACTATTTAGTTAATGAAATCTGTTTAAAGTCAATGCTTCCCCAAAACCATCACTTTGTCCCCTTCATTTCCAAGAGATGAGGTAGTTTTATTTCTCTGACATTATTTTATTTATGTATATATGTGTACATATGACACATCAACAGCATTGCATTACACTGCTTACCAGATGACAGAATGTGTCATAAGAAAAAACTACTTTGTTGAAAAGCTAAGGATTTAATAGTCCTTTGATGATGATGGAAGTTATTATTCAGAGTGAGAAAGTGTTTCAGAATGAGGTTTCCGGAAATTAAAACACTAGGTGGTACAGCCATCTGATTTAATTTATAATCTTTTCATCATGGTGAACATATTTCCAATTCAGTAGCAGTCATCTAATGTTCTATGATGTTCTGTGATGTCGGCTAATGATTTCTCAGATATTCCATATTCACCAAAGCTTTTCTCTTTACATCTGTTCTGTAGATGAATTTGCATTTTAATTAGAGTGTTTAAATGAGTGATATTAAATCCTGGAAAAGGGAACATAATTTTCACATCCTCTCTAATGTGATTTTTAAACACTGAATTTAATCCATTGTATGAAGTTAAAGTTATGATCGATTTATATTTATTATTTTCCAGTTAATTTAATAGTTGCTCTATTTAAATTAGGAACTGTAAATTTAATGTTTAAATTAATAGAATATAAACTAAATTGTTATAGCATAGCTACTGTGCTCTGTGAAACATGACTTCCTGAATCTTTATGATTTTGTTCTTAGTGTCATAAAAATATAAAGCTTTAAGTATAAGCCTCATAAATTACACCATTTCATAAAGATTAGTAAGTGATAAATTAAATACTTTGGATCTATCACTTCAAGAGGGTTTATCCCATCTCTTTCTTAGTGATCCATTTTAAGTGGCAAAAGCATAAAGCCATAAACAGACATTGATTAGACAGTAAAATAGCAGAGAAAGCCAACTACCATTCAGAGTTAAATATATAATTACTATACTGTACATGGCCCTAAAGGAATGCTGTAAAGATTGCCACTTTCAGTTTCTCTTCAGAAAAGCTCTATGTTCTCCACAAATTTTTCTAGAGATCCAGCAGGATGGCCAAATCATGCCTACTCTTGCTGTTCTCATCTTAACTTTAATTCCACACAACTTTTCCTTGACAGACTTTTTTTTTTTCTTCTTTTTATTTTCTTTTTTTTTTTTCCTCCTATCAGTGTGACAGAGATCACTCATGTTCCAGTGAGGAGTTGTGTCAACAGAGATGAGATATAAAAATTATTCTCTTAATAGTCATTGAAATAAAGAAGGACAACAGTAACATTTAAGGCAACGCACTTGTGAAGTTCTTACTTTGTATTCCTGCTAGGAAATAGGCTTTCCTCCACAGCTGATGTTCCTGTGTGCTTTAGCATGTCTTCCCAGGGCAGTTCACTTGTTTCTTGAGGCCAGCTGAATTTGAGTTACCCATGATGACAGACCTACTTACATGTGTCAATCAGGCCCATCTTTTCCCATCATTTTGACTGTATAAACACAGTTCTTCCCTTTGCTTCTCTAACCTTCTAGTATGGTGCTGCTTCATTTTTCAAAAGATGCATTCTCTCATGCAAAGTGGATTTCTTTTAATTCAATGTGAACTTGATTCAAAGTCATTCAAGCAAAGCACAGAAGTGGAATTCAGAATTATTCTACAGGCTTGTAGCATGCTTTCCCAGCCTCTTGTGCCAACAGACCAAAAGTCACTGTCAATAAAACTGCATTGCTAACAAGAAGTCTTAAGGTTCTTGAAATTGGATTTTGTAATCTTCTTAGACTGGTGTGATTATGTACCATTGTATCAGTATTTTGCACCCACAGTTATGAACTGCATAAAACACTTCATTCAGAAGTATCTAGTATTCTTACAGGTGCAGTGATTTGGGCAAGATTTGCTCTTAATTGTCATACATAGCTTCATTAAGCAGAGAGTATTATCTTTTGTATCAGTTTTTGAACTGAATAGCATTTACTTTCTAAATAAAAACAAATTTCAGGTGCAAAAATTTTCTTGTAAATGGTGAAACTTTTTGTCTGTGTGTGTTGGGAATTCCTTACACTGTGATATGCTATCTGAAAATGGAGATGAGAAAACTAAATAGTTTTTTATTGCAATACATTTGTTTTATGTTTTGAGAGAAACATGGGTCAGACCTGCCAATGTATTCTGTGTCCCACAAGTTAGCCTGGAGCCACTCAAGAGGTTGTGGGTTTCATGCTGCTGCATCAACTGCTTCTTTCTCAGTTTAAAGCTCAAAAGGAGGTATTAGCAGCCTAGGTTGCTCCGTGATCTTGATGGTGTTACTCTGATTTTACTCTGCTTTTTCTGTTTCTTGAGTGGTAACCTCCTCAGCAGGCAGAGAGCCAGAGACAGGGCCTTTGGGCTGTTGGAGTGCAATGACTTACTTGTTGTCTGTGTTTGAGGTGATATTTGAATTTGTACAAATCTGCCTTGATATCTCCCTCTGCCTACACACTCAGCAATAACAAATGTAACTGTAAATGAAAAATGCTTCTATAGGAGATTAGAGTTAAAAACTATTTTGACAGAGAGCATAAAATAGGTCATAAGAGCAGATAGTATTTAACTGGCATGGAATGGAATAGAATGGAATGAGGTATGAGAAAAAAGAAAATAGGAATTTTCCCTCCCTCTCAAGTTCCCTCTCCCACTGATCTTTGGATTGGCATCCAAAGTGAATATTTGAAAGCAGGCAGGGAAATTTGCATGTTAAAATAAGTGGTTTTAGCTTTTGTGCAATAAAAAGTTAGTTTAAGGCTTGAGGCTACAGTGAATTAATTATAACATCTAGTTAATAGAGAAGATAATATATATGAATCAATTAACATTTTTTTCAATTTTAGGATAAACCCAGCTTTGACACCTTTTTTGGCCAATATTTGGTGTTATTTTCCTCTGTGCTGTTAGCAAGTATGTAGGTTCTCATGGCATTAAAAAATGCCAGATCAGTAGATTCATAATTTTTGTCTTTCCTGAGAAAGGTTTAAAAAGTTATTTGAACCTGGTTTACTCTAGGAAGACATGCTAAGAAAGAAATATGTGGAAGAGATTAAAAAGGAGACCAGAAATTAAAATTGACATACAACCTTGGTATATATATGAAGAGAGTGTTAAAATAAAATAATAAGCCCACAATTTTTTTTCTTTTTTGTCCATAGTATTTTTTAGCATTACTGTACTCTATAACAGTTAATATTAGAAAGATTACAGTACCAGTATATAATAATATAATGCAAAATAATACTGATATATTATAATGATTTACAGTATGATTTGAAAACCTAAGTAAGTTCTATTTTTTATATAATCATAAAAATATTTATGTTCTTTGCAGTAGAGTCAAAGCAGAAACTAGTCAAAGCATGTTGTTGAACATTTTCCTGTTCAGCTCTGCTGTTCTAGCAAACAGGCTTAAGAGGGCAGCAAAGAAACTCCTAGAAGTAAAACCTTTTAATAGAAAAGAAATATAAACTAATAACCACTTTCAGTGGAAAGATTGATATTATAAAGTAACTGAGAAATAATGATTTCAAAGCTAATTGACAGAACATTCCTGAAAATGTGTTTTTCTATTGTCAGAGTCATCTTCCTGCTGCCTATTACCAATAATAGGATTTCTGGAATACAGTCAAATAACACTGTTTGCCTTATAGTCATGCTGAATGAAAAACAAAATTACTTACAGCCTCTCTGAGAATTTGTTGAATAAAATGTATAAGTAATACCCTGAAGAGAGACCTGACCCCCAATGTACTCTATCGCAGGAAGACTATTTTGGACACCATGCTCTCTGCTGTTTAACAGGGTGGCTCTTGCTGTCCTTAACTGAGGGCTTATTCAACAGGCAGGTGAGAAATGCTCTGCCAGAGTGCCATTCTTAGCCTGCCAATTAAGGTCCCATTGTAAAGGAGCTACAGACTGCCCATCTTTTCCTGGATCGCTGCCTAATCTATTCAGTATCTGTGCAAAACAAACCTGCTCCTTTTCTTCTCCCTCCATCCTGTCCTTGGAAGGTCAGGTGAAAGTGGAGTACTGTGCTGGATCTGTTTCCAGCTATGAGTGGATGGGGCTTTTTCCACACCCCCTCAAACCACAGCTGAGTTTCCTGCACTCCCACATGGGGAATCCAACAGGTTTAAAGTGCCTCCTTGGCTTGGGCAATCAAACTGCCTTTTACAAACATGAGCATCTCCTGTCTAAACTCTGAGATTCATACTTTGAATTCAGCCTTAACAATGTGCCTGAGTCATGAAAGTATTTGTGATTAAGCACTCTTTAAACACAAATTTGCCGCTGCACAGAGGCAGTGCTTAAATCAGTAGGCCAGGTTTTTCTCTGTGAAAATTACATAATTTCTTCTTTATCCAGTTTCAGTGCCATGCCTAGAATATAAATGAATGGAAATTTATGATTACCAAGGTTAATAGGGTAGTATATTTCAAAACAAGGTAAGGTACTCGAAGGTGTTATTTTACTATTATGAAAATATTTTTCTAATATTTACTATGAGAGGCTTTAGTGACCTTAATCCCATAAAAGGCTGCACCATAGGAAAGCAACACATCAGACTCGAGTTGGCTCAAAGAAATGCTCTCTCTGCTTCTGATTTCCTTCTGTGCCAGCACTCATTCCAGTATCTTACTGGAGTAGCTCAGAACTTATGGCTGTACCTTTCTGAAACCATTGACTTTATTCTTAAACTCACACAGTAGTTTCAATTAATTATCACTGCTTAGACTATGATAAATTAGTATTTAAAAGATTTTCTTTTTAAAATTTTAAACTATTTTTTAAAAATTTTTAAACTTCTCACAACTTTAGTTGGCACTTTAATGTTTGGACACAATTCATCTCTGCTTTCCCTTCTGATGCTGCTCATGTATCATGAGTCGTCTGATGCTACATCTTAGAACAGCTGTACAGGAAAGTGGACCCTGCTTTTCACTGCAGCTTCTGGAAACTTGCATTTGTGTTAAAAAACAGTAAGCAGAAAAAATGAAAATTATTTTAGAGAAAGAGAAACTGACCTGAAAAATAGAATACAATAGACTAGAATTTGGATTTTTCTTCTACACAGTAAAAAAAGAGCATGACAATTCTAAGATTTGAACTCACAGGGGGAGAAAAAAGATGAAAAGAAAAAATGTTGGGAAGTAAGGAATTACCTTTTCTGGATATATTTTGCATGTCCTCATAAAATGCATATAATGTAAATTAGATATTGATTATCTAATCAATAAGAAGTATTCACCTATCATACAAATGCATGTCATGGTAAATAGTTACTTCTGGTCATATTGACTGAAAAAACTGTTTATTGTTGATTAAGGATTTTTTAACTTCTTTTTGGCTGTTTTAAAATAGTACCAAAAAAGCAGAGTTATCTATAGCTCCAAAGTTTAGAGGAGAATGATAAATGAGCCTATACAAGTTGCATTCAAATTCAGGAATGAAATGATTGTATTTTTTTCAGTTAAATTACTAAGAGAAAGGAATTTTCTGACATTGACTTGAATCAATTTTTTAATGTTCCTTTTGTAGTAACACTATTTATAATTTGAAATTGTGCTGTAATATTCCTAAATAAATAATATGTCAAGAGATGGTGTTTGAGCATTCAATAAATGGAATTAAATGGCATTCTGCTCCCTGCATTGTTCCAGGTAAAGTTGTTTGGGCCAGGCCATGGCGAGCTGCTGAAGTAACATGCAGACATCAGTGATAAGGTTGAAACAGCTGGAGCTGGGCTGCTAGAGCTGCAAACTGTGCTCTTACCTAAACCTATGTGAGAATAGTGCTTCTGCTTGTGGTACCTAAAGACTTGTTGAAGGAGATGTTTACAGCTCCATTGCCTGCCCTGCACACCTGCTAGCAGGCAGTCTGGCAGCTTTACACAGTGCTTGGGGGAACTTGGGAATCGTACAGGAGACCCCAAGTCCTTTGCAAACAAAGCATATGTCATTGTACAACAGCAGATGAGAAGCAGCGAGAAAAGCAGAAACCACTGCAGTGTGTTTTTGTAAGGGTCACCCTGGGTCTCTTTTTGGGGGCAGAAGGGAGCAGGATGTGATCAGGACGTCTTTGATCCATGTAAACATGGCAGCAGCCCCTGCAACCTGGTCACAAAGAGCGATGGGTACAAAAGCCCTCTGCTATTGTGAAGCCTCAGAACACATCCCAGGACTTATTTCATGGAGTCAGTGAAGCCATGGGTGGCTGAAAATACAAGGACCCACTTCATGTTTGTTGGGCTCACACTGTGTAGTCCTATGTCACAACTGCTGCTCTGAGGTCTCCCACCTGACTTTATTGTAATTCAGTGCAGGTTACCAAAAGTACTGAACAGGTAGTAGCTCTCATTGCACTGTTGGAAAATCAGTTTGATAAATGGAATAAATGACATGACTGTGCTGGTTTTGGCTGGGGTGGGGGCTATGTTTTGGATTTGTGCTGAAAACACTGTAGATAACACAGGGATGTTTTAGCTGTTACTGAGCAGGGCTGACACAAAGCTGAGGCTTTTTCTACCTTTCACAGCATTCCACCCACGAGGAAGCTGTGGGTGCACAAGGAGTTGTGAGGTGACACAGCCAGGACAGCTGACCCCTACTGACTGACCCAAGGGGCATTCCATACCACAGGGCACCATGCTTAGCATATACAGCTGGGGGAAGAAGGAGGGAGAGAGCTGTTCAGAGTGATGGTGTTGTCTTCCCAAAACACTGTTAGGTGTGATGGAGCCCTCCTTTCCTGGAGATGGCTGACCATCAGCCTTCCCATGCAGAATGGTGAAGCATTTCCTTGTTTTCCTTGCTTGCATGTGTGGATTTTGCTTTAGCTGTTTAACTACCTTTATCTCCAAACATGAGTTTTCTCACTCTTACACTTCTGATCCTCTCCCTGATCTCACTGAGAGGATCAGTGAGTGAATGGCTCTGTGAGACTTAGCTGCTGGCTGGGGTTAAACTATGACAGTCAAAGAATAATTAGTGCTATAGCTGACTTTTAGCTAATCTCTGTCATTTAGTACTCCAATATCTGAATAATAAATACCCTTTATAATACTGCTTACCTTATAAAGTCAACAGAGTATAATACATGTCCTACAAAAAATGTTTTTCTATTTTTTTTTCTTATAGATGTTGCTTCAAAAATTCAGTTTGTTGGATTAAGTTTTTCTCTTAAACAACATTGTTTTATTGTGGTAGGGTTTTGCTTTTATTTTCTTCCAAAAAACCTAAAAACATTGTATTGCTACCATAACCTATCTTGTTTGTTCATTATAATTTGAAGGGAATACATATCCTACAGACATGAGCCTAGGAATGTATTAGTCAATTAAATAAAAAGTATGCCTTTTTTCAGATACCAGGTGTGTTAATAAAAGGTAATTAAATTGACTGAAAATAAATAAAAGCTCCATCCATCAGACATGTACATTTTTTCCATCATTCTCAGTAACAAATGCCTTTTAATACAGTGGAAAATTACTAGGCAGGTCTGAAATAACTAAGCAATTATGGAAGGCTTTTGTTTAAAATTCCTCATGAGAATGTCACAAAGAAAATTATTACTATTATTTCAACAATGAATATAGTGCAGAGGTTTCACATGAAAAATAAGCTCACATTTAACTATCAATTAGCAGCTTTTGATATTCTGAAATTCTTTCAGCATTAGTATATTAATTCACATACCTGCCTAAATATGCCTGAAGAAAAAGTGGAATAAACTCAAGGTGTAAACGACTGCACTTTGACTGAGAATATTGCAGGGGAAGTTGACTCTTGTTTAAAGTAGCCAATCTACTGGATGCCTTAGATTGCTTGAAAATCTCACTTATTGGTATGTGGATTTTTCTCCTGCATGTGAGCTATCAGAAATATTTCCATTCAAAGCAATAATATAGGAATAATTTAATGTAGGAATGAAAATAAGAGGAGAAGTACACTATAGGTCTCTTTTTTTGTTGTTGTTGTAGTTAAAAATCAGATTATGAGTTCAAAAGTAGCTTTTAAAAAAGGGGGGAGGAGTCTTTATTTTGGCTTTTTGTACCAAATGCCTTTTGTAATGAATTCTGTTGGGCACAAATGATGGTCTGTGCTGAAAGCGTCTTAAAAAGTATGTAGAAAATGTTCACATGTAGAAAATGTTATTTCCAAATTCAGGGAGCAAAATCTCAGGTCCTTGCTCCTACTTTTGTAGCATCAGGGTTGGATTCAATGCTGGCACATAACAGAAAGTGTTAAAAGCTCCTGCAGAGAGTGCAGACTCCAAGATAGTTAGAGAAGGGTTTCAACCAGTAAAAGACTGAGTTGCAGCATAGCTATAACTGAGGATAGGTTGGTTTCTGGGCCACTCAGTAAAAACCTTTGAATAACAGGGGCTAACAGGGGTGGTGGGCCCTGGCAACGTCAGTGGCAGAACCCTGGGCAGGGTAAGGTTAAATTTTCCTCTTTTCTTTTGAGTGAAATTGCCTGGTGGATAGCCTCAGCACACACCCTGTGATCTTAGCTGGCAGGAAGAAGACTGCCAAAGCTCCCAGCTAAATAAGAAACACTCATTTTTACTTTGATTGAATCATCCCCTATGATCACTAAGGTAGGAATTACACATTATTATGATACTTCTTCTCCAAATAATGCACAGCACACCTAAATTTTATAAAGATGATTCCCACTTTCAGTGGAACACCCATGTATCCAATTTGCTTGAACACCTGCTGTGATTTAATGCTCACCCCTGTAGGCTCCCAGATATTCCGTAGCTGCCTTAACTGTAAAAAGCAGTAACTATAAAAGCCAGTGAAGCCAGGGAGAAAATAACAAACTTAAAAATTACAGAGTACAGATGCATTTGTGAGACAGTCAAGAGCAACTCAAGACAAGATTTGACTCGCCTTGTGATTTTTATCACAAGTAAACAATGTCTTCAGGACTGAAAATAAAAGCATTCTGACTTGTCAACAGCAAATACCTAAAATTATCACAGCTTTATTGTGAAAGAGAAATGTCCTCTGGATTTCTATGTCAAAAAGTTTACTCACAGCATGACCTAGATCTGTAAAAGCACTGCCATGCAAGCAAATCTGGATCTAAAAATGTACACAGAACAGTTATCAGGGAAATATTTTAAATGGCTTTTGAAGTTTTTGTGTGTTTCAGTGGAGACTTAGGCCCACCAAGTCTACCATCATTGCCATCTATAAATCACACTAATACAAGCTTTTCATTTAAAGTGAGGCTTTGGCTCTCTTCTCAAGAAGGAAGATTCCAACAGAAGAATGGAAGAAATTAGGTTATAGGTCTCTCTTTCTTTTAAAAGGTTTTCTGTCATCACCTCAGACAACCATTTCTGTCCACAGATATACTCATTATTCTCCTGTCTGAGAAAACAAAAGCTAGTTTTTCCATTTCTCTAACAGGCTTTACAGTACTGTAAAGTAGCATGTTTATGTTCTGCCAGATTTTCATACCCTTTATATCTCTTTTTGGTTTAATTGTATGAGTGAACAAGTGGTTTCTGTTTAGAGGTTCAGGTTTCTTCCCAACTTGTTTTTTTTCTTTTTTTCAGTATTTAAATGATGGATAACCATGTAGAAGACAAAACCAGACAAATAAATGCCATTGGTTCCTTTGTCTCACTGGGTCTGTGCTTTAAATGTATTTAACCTGGACAGAACCAAATAGGTAAAACCTAATTCAATAGCTATCAAAGGTAAAAAGCTTGCAAGAAAGACTACAGTTTAGACTCAAATCCACTGAAGGGGAAGAAGAAAGAAGAACAAAATCAAGAAAAGCAGTATGTCTGAGTCTTCAGTATCTCTAAGTAAATTTTCTGATTTCCTGCCTAAACTTATTATTGAGAAGTTTAATCATTAGTTCTTCCTTCAGTTTAAACAGCTTATCTCTCTCCCTGTATTTATCATCTTTATTCAGCTATTGCCACAGTTAGTATCTTTACCCATCATTTTGCTACAACAAGCAAGCCAATCTCTCCTGACTTCTCACAAAGGGGAAGTCTGCAATGCCTGTGTCTTCATGGAAAAGAAAAGGATTTCAAAGCAAAATGAAGTCTTCTTTACCTATTCTAACATAGTTCAAGCTAATTTTTCTTGGACTTAATATGGACAGAGACTTGTACTTGTTTTAGATATTGTAACCTGGTAACTTCTCATTCCTAGGATCATAGAATGGTTTGGAAGTAACATTAAAGATCATCTTTTTCCAGCCCCCCTGCCGTGGGAAGGGACACCTTCCACTAGACCAGGTTACTCAGATTCCCATTCAGTCTGGCCTTGAACACTGCCAGAAATGGAGTTCCCACAGCTTCTCTGGTCCACCTGTTCCAGTACCTCACCACCGTCACAGTGAAGAATTTCTTCCTTATATCAAATCTAAACCTGTTCACTTTCAGTTTAAGGACACACCTTGTCCTGTCTCTATCTGCCCATATAAAAAGTCCCTCTATGGCCCTCTTGGAGGCCCTATTTAAATACTGGGAGGCTGTTCTAAGGTCTCCCCAGACCCTTTTCTCCCCAGAACCATCCCAACTCTCCCAGTTGGTCTGCACAGGAGGGGTGCTCCAGCCCTTTGTCTTTGTGGGCCTCTTCTGGACATGCCTCTGCAGATTCATGTCCTTCTTATATTGAGGGTCCCAGAGCCAGACACAGCTCCCACTCCAGTTGGGCTGTCACAAGAGTGGAGTAGAGAGGCACTTCCCTTGGGCTGCTGGCCATGGCTGCTTTTGATGCAGCCCAGGATGCTATTGGCTTTCTGGGCTGCAAGTGCATATTGACGGGTCATGTTGAGCTTCTCATCCACAAACACATCCAAGTTCCTTTCTGGCAGGGCTGCTCTCAATCAATTCATCCCCCTGCCTGTTTTGATACTGGGAGTTTTCCCAACCCAGGTGCAGGACCTTGTACTTGGCTTTGTTGAACTTCAAGAGGTTTGCACTGGCCCATCTTTCAAGCTTGTCCAAGTCCTTCTGGATGGCATCCCTTTTCTTATGTGTGTTAACTGTACCACACAGCTTGGTGTTGTTGGTTAACTGGTAAAGAGTGCACCTAATGCCACTGTCCATGTCACCAGCAATGATGTTACATGGCACCAGTCCCAATACTGATACCAAAGGAACACCAATTATCACTGGTCTCTTGGACATGGAGCTGTTGACTCAAAACTCTTTGGTTGTGACCATCCAGTTAATTCTTTGTAGCAGGTGGTTATCGGTGAAATCGATGTTTGCCCGGTTAAGAGACAAGGATGTCCTGCAGGCCTCTGTCAAGTGCTTTGCACGAGTCCAGTTGGCTCTTCCCTTATCTACCAATGCTGTAACCCCTTCATAGAAGGCCACAATATTTGTCAGGTAGAATTTGCCCTTAGTAAAGCCATGTTGGCTACCAGCAGTTACTTCCTTATTTTCCATGAACCTCAGCATAGTTTATTCACCACATTGGCAAGCATTCCATGATGTTTATGCTTTCTTCTTGTCTGTGAGATACTCCTCTAATATATCTTCTTAAACTATTTTTTTTCAAGGGTAATACTTTTAGAAGTTTTCTGTTATGGGAAGCACATGCAGAACTTCTGAACCCTTCATCATCAGAAATATTATTGGAAGCAAATTCAGAATTTGCTGAGAGTCCTTGTACAGTATCAATTAACTGATTTTCAAAAGGTATTTGAAAAGACCTTGTAGTGCCATCAACTCCACTGAGCTCAGCTAAGAATCCTGTGCAAACAAAATGAAAAGAGGTTTGTCCCAAAGGAAATATCACTAAATTCATACACTGTTCTCACCATACTACTCGTGATTCTCACTAGAATTTTATTCTGTGTATTTTGATTTTACTAACTCATTTAAAATTATGACTTTTGTATTATTTCTGTGTATATGCCTAACCTTGCTTATGGCAGGGATCCCAGAGGAGTGGCTCTGAAAAGATTTATTCTTCCATAGCTGTCAACCTGAAGATTCAGCTTTAATGGGAAAAATATCTGAGTGCATCTCACCTGCATTACTAATCCATTAATAAATGTTATAGGCTGCAGTCAAAACCTAAATGCTAAGTACTTATGAGATAATCAGGAATAGTTTATCCACAAGAAGCTGGTGACAGAGCCACTTCTTGCAATTAATTTGAACAAGCCAGCAAACAAAAATAGGTTATTGGGCCTTCAAGGGTACAGCACTTAAGTACCTCAGGTGTTACTTGAACATTTTCTATTCTCAAGTGAAAACTTACTCTTGCAGAAGAAGGCTGACAAGACTGCTCTCTAATCTATTAATTATGACAGATGGGGTAATGTTGCAGCAGCCCTCTTGTCAGAGGGTAGAAATGAGCTGAGACACAGACTTCTTGTTCATCACAGCATAAAAAGGGTCCTGCTTTGTTCCTCTTTACAGCTCAGCCATCCTGACTCCAACTATTCTCTGACTCTGGCTGCAGCAAGCTCCTGCTGTAGGTTTCCCTCACAGCCTCTGACTGCTGCTTATTTCCTGCTAAACTCTGACTGCAGGGATCAGTTTGCAGACTCTGAATGGAGGCTTTTACCCAGCTAGACTGTGACTGCAGGTTCCAACAACTGACTGCACACCCAGACTGACCTCACATCAAGGAGTGTCTCTCTCTCTCCCTAGGACCCTGCTTTGTGATTCCTTCATTCCCACTTCCTCAAGGTTCCTCCTCTCACTAGCTAACACACTCCCTTTTATCTCACTCATCCTTATTGGGGTCAGGGATGAGGCTGTATTGGATAATTGGATAATTAACACAGCTCTTACTTATCAGGGGCAATGTCACCTCTATTCCCTTCTCCTGCAGGGTAAGAAGTTTATTTCTACTGCTACATGTAAATTGGTAAGTTTACTTGTTATTTTTCCTGTCCAAGTTTTTCATTGGTGCCTGATGCATTGTTACAAGGTTGTTTAAAAACTTCTTGTTATGAACGTCCTCATTTTAAACAGTCCTTACCATTGTAGAAAGAAAGTAAAACAGTTTTTGATGAAAACTCAGGGAAAAGAAAGTCATGGCTGAAATTCTGAAAAAAAATCTTCAAGAACTGCCTCATGTTCTATGTTTTTTGGGCAAAGTTAGCTGAAATGCAAGAAGAGGTTGAAAGTAGTTCTTATAACTCTAGTTACCAATAGCTTTTTTGTTTTTTGCTCTGCACAGTGTTGGTCAGTTTATCACAGTAAAATAAAATTATCTCTTTTTAACTTAGAGGGGTCCTAACAGAAGTACCAAATCAGTACTGAGGGAGAAAAAAAAACACATATCCATCTTCTCATATTACAAGTGCCCATACAAGAGGTAGTCAGTTAGTATTTATTAAAGAAATAAGCATTTAGCTTCACAGTTTCCTAGAGATTTTATGGCCTGGGAGGGAGGAAAGCAAAGAGTACTAATAACTGAAGGAAGAGCAGAGATGAAACAGAGGCAGAAATGATTGAGCTCTGCAGAAGAAAGGTGATTTGAAGCATGGATGGATTCATTATCACCACTTTTCTCAAAAGATTTTTCCTTCCTACTCCCAAAACAGCAGACAGAGACTTCTTTCTTGTTTAAACTGATTTCAGTATGAGGGAGGAGAGAGACAAGGCTTTGCTGTCTTTTGAACTACAATTGCTTTATGTGAAAAATAGTTTTATAATTACATTTTTGAGAAGGGAGACATTCTAGAAGCTGGACCCTTTTTCTCTACTGAGTTTGTTTCTATAGAAATTGTTAAATAAGTAATGGAAGAGAACAGTGTATCATCCCTTTTACCTGGCACAGCACAGGCCACGTAGATGTGAAGAAACAGGATGCTGAGCTGAAGGGCTCTCTCTCCTTCCTTCAATTTAGAAGGTAATAGGGAGCAGCAGGAGATGCAGCTCTGCATCAGGTTTTTTTTCTGTCAGAGTTTCTAACTCTGTCAGAGTGCTAACTACATGTATGGAGAAAGTGAGAGGAAGCAGAGCAGAGTCCTTATTTCCTTTGATTCTTTGATCTAGGAGTGAGGAAAGCATCAGCTTTTCTCTCAGGTCCCTGCATTTCCAAATACTTGTTCTAACAAGCACATGGAGAGCCCCAGGAGAGCCAGCAGCTTGGGTAATTGCACACTCTTGTGCTGAAGTACAGAGAGTGAGCAGAAATTCTTGAGAGAGAGCTTTCTGTGATTGTGATCAACCTCTCTATGAATTCTGGTATTTCAGCTGATCCATATATAGCTCTCTTTTGTGAGTCTCTCAACTAGCAAAAAATTCCTTTGATTTGAAGTCAGATTGGTTCTTGCTTTTCATATGCATACTCTGTGAGAGCTGGCATTACTCAGAACCACTGCAAATGTGCCAGATGCCACTGCTAGTCACTGTTGTCAAATATAAGATGGAGCTGTCATAGGCATTTCAATTTTTCCTGGCCAGAGTCAGTTCAAGAAAAAGTAGTGATATATTAACTGAAACTCCTGTTTCCAGCATTTGCTTAACTTTTTAACACCTGGGGTAGTATCTGGTGTTCAGGAGCAAGAGAACATTTTTGGGGATTCCAGATAGTAGTGCTCGATGCTCTCTATGTCTTCTGGGTTTTTTATTTATTTATTGGGCGTTTTGGGGTTTGTTTGTTTTTTAAAATTTAATGGCTATGGACAGGTAAACTGAGAACTGAAATGGTAGTGGGTTTTATTTCTGTACTTTCCAGGCAGAACCTGCTGTGCAAATCTCCACTCACATTCAGGCTTATGGCATCGTTCTGGGAGCATTTGTCACCAAACACCCACAAAATACTGCTCTTTTTCTCTGGCCTCCAAAACCCATGAATTGCATTTTGTTGCCTCCTCTATGGTTTTGGGGTTAGGAGACTTATAAAATGGAACAACTGAATTTCAAACTAGAATCTGTCACTCAGTCATTGACTTGACATCAAACTAATATTTTGTTTCTTCACAGTACAAAAATTAAGTCATTAAAAATCATCAAAAATAAGGCACTTTCATAAATAAATAATTTCTTTGTCTGTATTTGATTATGGGCACATTTCAATGTTTAATCTACTGAAAATTTGTCATTAAAATAAAGAAATCTTTCTAACCATATAAAATAGTATGATGAATTAAAGAAAAAGATTTATGCTGTTATTCATATGTACCTACCTACTTAATGATGCAGCACAGTTCAAATTTTTTGAAATAAAATGTTTTGAAAAGGTGAAAGAAAGCAGAGTAGCCTTAAATTTTGGTGTTAAGATTGTCCAAGACACAATAAAAAGTGTATTTGAATGCTTCCTATCTTATTATCACATTGCTGGTATGTGTTTTCTTCTGATTTCCAAGGAGAATTTACCTTAAGAGCCTTACTCATCTTTTTCGCTTACATGTAACTGTTACAGAAGAAACAATTTGTTATTGCTACTACACCACCTTGCTGCAGAACTGTCACAATCAGGAAAGAGTGCTGTCAATATAGAGGTCCAAGGGCCTGATTAAAGCATAGTCTAGAAAGCCTGAGAAATGTATGTCCCCACCTTCTACTCCAGACAGTGAAATCAGCAATTAATGTATGCACTTTAGTTTGTTTGTACTAGATGCAGTGATTTCCAGTACTTAGCCACCCAGAACAAGGGTGTGGATGCACAGGGAAAATGACACTGTATTTACAAAGGTATCCTGAATGGGCAGTGAAAAACTGAGAGATCCAGAAAGAGCAGATATTTTTGTATATTGTTCTCATTTTCCTCACCATCCCACCCCCCACCTCCCCCGCTTTATATATAGGATACATAACATTAAAGCTTAATGGGAGAAAAATTAATTAATCCTTCAAATACTACAAGAACTATGTTCAGAAGGGACTATTTTACTGTAGATTGTTATTAAGAACAGTAAGTGATGTTATTGTTTGTGGGAAATTGATAACAGCAGTGTTCAATAAGTTAAGGGTTAGTTATGAGAGAGTCTTGAGAAGTCCTTGAAAAGTGGGACCACTACTTTTTAGAGGCACATCCAAAGAAAAATGACCAAAATATATAAATATTATTGGTGCCCTCTGCCAGTTTCCAGGACTTAACACAGCACATGCCCCAAAGCATATAATGCAAAATAGCTGCAACACATTAATTAGCACTAACCAGCACTAACTGAAGTTAAATGACATTTTATTATATCCTTGTGAGTAATTTTTTAGCCGTTGGCTAATTAAAAAAAAAAAAAAATTCACAAATGTTCAGTTGGAAAAGATTTTGTTGTCATGTAAAAAGCAAGCAGTTTTTCTGGCAATAAATCTGAAAAATTCACTTTACTAATGATCTGCCATTCAGCAGTATGAGTTAGATTGAAGTGTGCATAAGGATTTGCTACTTTTAAGAAATGGCAGCTAGTAAGCAGTTGCAGGGAGATCCTTTAGCTTGCATATTATGGCAAAAAAATTTTCATTTTCATATATATATTTCAGCAACAAACCTAATTTAAAAAACAGAGTTCATGTAAAAAATGAACAGCAAGCAAAGGTCCCCTGCTGTGACTGATTGCATTATTTACAGTACTGCTTCAGGTATAACCAGGATTATTTGTCTTTCTGACAATACCACAATGATATGAGATACAGTATGATAATATGCTAATCTAGGGTTATAAGGTATTATTAGTCCTTTGTTTCTTTCAGTCTCTTAATTAGTGACTTGTTTACAGTCATCCATCTTTGCTCACATTTATGCAAATATTCAAAATTATTAACAATAGCATCAATAGGGTCATGTTTATCTGGTTTTTTGCAAGAAAATATTTTTCTAAAAGCCTCATGTAACCAGTCTTGGTTACATGGAGCAGAAACTTATTCTGCTAATAAATCTAGATGTTTTGAGGAGCAAAGAATTATTACCTGTTAATTTAAATTATACATATGTTCTGTGTCAATAATACATAAATAACACCTCCATCAATTGTACATCAGTATTTTCGGAGAATACTTTGGAGTGGCACACAAAATAAGCAGTGCTGACAGAAAGGCCAACATGCAGCTAAGTGATTATGCACTTATATCTTTTTAATCACAAATTATTCTATTTATATTGAATTAAAAAGGAGAAAATAGTAGGAAAAAGTATAAATATATTAAATATCTATTTTTAAAAGACTGTCTGGTACTTTCCCTTCAGTTTTGTTTGTGTCCACTGATGATCCATGAGAGACTGAAAAGAAGTCAGAAATCCCTTCCCCTCTCCCAGAGAAGGAGGGGCATGGGTGGAGGGCAAGTGGGAGCAGACAGTGCTGAGCAGACCCAGCTGACTCTTCCCTGACCTGTGTGTGACCAGGTCTCTGCTTTCTTCCTTTCTCCTTTTCTTCAGTTGCTTCCTTTAAGAGCTTTGGCAGTGACAGTGAGAACAATTAGCTACAGTCTTGTGAAGGGAGATGTGGTGTGATCAAAGCACCCACTCAGCATAATTCAACATACTCTAACAAGGAGTTCCAGGAGTACATTTTGCTCCATCCCACGCCATGGGATTTCCCAGGAGATGGCCCTTTCATGCCAACCTGGCCTCTGCAGTTTCCCCAATGGATGTGGTTCTGAAGTGTAAATGTGGTGCTTATGAATATGGTGAAAGTGCCTCTCTCCTTGCTGATCTTTCTAATGAGATGGGTGCTTCTTTGGCTATGCACTTATGTCAGCTTAATACTAAGGGCCTGGGAGGCTTTGCAAGACTGGAAAACCCTAAAAGTTTTATTGAGCTTTGAAAAGGAATTCTTACTGATGCCAAAACAATATGTGGAATGACTGAGAGAAAAGCAATTTGACACAATTCTACTCATGTATGAACTATGGGAATATTGCATTTGAGCACATTTATAATTAGCTTTGAACAAAGCTGATAAGCTAATTTTATAAAATTTTTCAGCTGGTTTTTGGAAAGGTATTTTCAGATTATTTTTTCTTTTTGGTCTTGATTGGGGTTTTTTTCATTTGTTTTTAAAAAATCCTAAGTTTATGAATTATTTTCATTAAAAAGTACATGCAACAAATCATGAATAAGATAGCTGTAACTGAACCATTCTTTTGAAATGTCTTAATCATGTGTAATTCCAGTGCTTCCCAGTAGCACGGAAACAAAAAAGATTTTTTTCTTAAATGTTAAAATGAGTTCTGTTCACACCTGAGGAAGACTTTTTTTGCAGAAGAACAAGAAAATAATTTTGATGAAGCAACAATTTTGTGGCTTTCTTTGGAACTTCTGACAAAATCAGTACTGTAATTTTACCTGTCATTTTGTGAAAAACTAATGGTAATTTTTAAAGTATTATTTCAGACCTAAGCTATCAATATTTTTTACTGCTTTCAGACAAGGAAAATATAGAAAAGGAAATATTAAAAATTAGCACTTTTTTGCTTCTAAAGTAATATAAAGCATTAAAATAGGAATTTACCTCTTAGTATTAAAAGGCTCTCTGCTAACACATAAAAAGGCAGATCAGCAAATGAAATGGAGGTATTGAAATAATATTACTGTTCTGATTTTTCAGTATATATTCTGCTTGTCAGGAAAACCATCTGAAAACTGCAGTTTGCTGGCCTGCAGTACATTGGTATACGTGTAAAAAATGTTTGAACACTGAAAGCAAACTGACTTTATGTAGAAAAAACCTTAAACTAAGAATGAATTTTGGTAGTTTTTGACTGATTACAGCTCTCAAAATCTACAGTCTCTTGTACAAAGACCTTTCAGTCCATATTTTAAAATATATACCGTTAATGGGAATATGCATTAGTTCAAAATGAGTTGCAGATTAGTACCTGAAACCTGCAAAATATTGAGTTAATTCCCTATGCCTAGACTTAATGTAGCTATGTGTCTTCAGGATATATTATTAAATAAAACAAACTTGAGTTTGTATGTAAAACTTGGCCTGAAAGCCTAGGAGTTACTTTATAAGTCTAACAAGTGTTACTGGAGCAAGGAAAACTGAGTGTAGAGTATTCAGAATAAGGAAAAAATGTGGTAAAGGTCAAGCAAAAAGAGAAGCAAACTTACAACACTGAGGAATTGCTTTACTTCTTTAAGGCATTATTGGCTGTAGGCAGTTAGGGCACTTTAGGTTGAAAGTTTTCTGTTGAGTTTGCATGCCCTGGTATGCTATGACTTCTGCTGGTGCACTTCTGACTACCCAAAGACTTTATTTTCATGGGGTTTTTTCCACAAAGGTCTCTCTCACATTTGTCTATATATATGCTGCCTTTTTGTTGCTGTTGTTTATGTGCAGACATGCCAATGAATTGCCAATTGAACACAACATAAGCAGTTTGTGTTCATTATTTGGCTATATTAATTGGGCATCCAGCATAAATAGAGCTGTCTCCTAAAAAAATGGAATCTTATTAAAGATTCCATGTTTGCAGTGGTCATATCTCATTATTTAAACATGTTTAGCATGCCTTCCTGGTAAAAGCACAAAAGAGCTACTTCAGTATAGATGAGGTAATTACTAAATCTCTCTCACTTGGGAGTGACTCTGCAGGTAATCCAGCCTTTTGAAACAATCCCCTTATTAGCAACAAGCATATTTGAGCATTGTTGGCATAGATTTTGTTTGCCTTTAGTTAGGAAAAGGTTGCTGCTTAGAAAAGCAAAGGGCAGTTTGACCAAAACCTCTAATCTGATTTTACTGTAGGTCAGTACCTTTGTCATGTTGTTCTGCTCCAGAGCTCCAGCCTTGCATTTCAGATGGAAACAGCCCTTTCTATGAACCGTATGAGCCCTCTGTGAACATGTATCATTTATCATTTTATTGAAAGCAGCTGAGGATGCTCTAAAAATAGATGTGTAAATGATGGACAGTTCATGATTTGTTGGCATGGAATCAAGACGTGACAGAAGGGACCAAACGAACCAATTGCATCCTCACTGCTGAGGTTACCATGGAAGCTTTAACTCTTTACACACCCTCCATCTCTTGCCCACATAACTTGTGCAGTACACTTTAATTGTTATGGATGAAGCATATTTCATAGAGTAAAATCTACCTGCCCACATTAACTGAAGCTGTCAGACATGATTTAGGAACCTATGTATATTCCATATATTCTCATGGGAGAAGAGAGGTACCTCTGCCAAGGTCCTGAGGCAAAAAAACCCAGTAGACACACAAATCTGAAATGTAAATAAATGCTCATTTGTGTAAATGGAAATATATTTACATGGAGAGAATATAGGGAAAAGATCCCCAGTGATGAAACAAAAAGGAAGGGAATAATTAAAGACGTGGAAAATTAAATCTCTTACCTAAGTCTCTTCAACCCATTTCTTTGTGGCCTGCAAGCATCTCATTTCTTACTCACCATTCAGTCCAACCACTCTGCATAGTATCCTCATAACTCTGAACTTTTCTCTGTTCTATCATTTCAATATATTTTCTTCCTTCAGCTACATACAATATTTAATTTAAAAGCCTCCATTTAAAGCACACATCCCAAAGCTTCCTGCAGAAACCACTCCTCAGTTTCTTCCACATACAAACATTGAAATCTTTTCATCTTCACAGACAGTGTGGGAAGAAAATAATGGCTTTTAGGTCTTAAAATATTGTGCTTTCCCAATTGTTGATATCCTGATGAAGGATAGCTTCGTCAATAGGAAGCATCTTCTTTTTTTACCTTCCTATTTTATGACAAGTAACAGAGAAGTCTGACAGTAGCTGTAGTGAGCCTGCCCTAATTTTATTTCATTAAACTCAGATTTTTTTTAAAAAGGCATATCAACAGGTAGATAAGTAGCATCATTTAGAGTATCTCATTTCTGGAACAAATAATTTTCCTTATTTTCTCGGTATTTAAGCACCAAAGGAATATTCCTTTTCTCTTTATTTCTGTTGACTGGAACCCAAATAAGAGAGGTAAAACTTTCAATCAGATTCCCTTTGACCTTTTTGATAGTACAAAGATAAATCCATTACAGTGTCTCTCTCTGCCTTGGAATTTTCTTCTGCCATAACCCAACATTTTGTTTTCTTACACAGTTACTACAGGTTTTCAAATAAAACTGGAGTGCGAAGAGCAAATTTACCTTATTTTTCTTTAGCTTCAGTCTTGGAAATACACATTCCACTTTGATTTTAACCTAATAAATGAATATGTATTCTGTTTTGCATCGTTTACATATATAGTGGTTATATCTGTTCCTCATGGCAAGTAGTGCCATAATTTTAACTGAAGTATGACAACCAGATCTAGGTAAAATGGTAGAATGGTCTTTTCTTTCTCTGAGTTGAATGTGTTGTTATGAGTTAAGGGGTCTGTCTTTGCCTGAAAACAATTTCAGAAATGTGGGAATGTCTTTTTTTTTTTTTTTTCTTTAGCTCCCAGAGTTTACAGAGTGCTGTGGATAATCTGAAAGTTTTAGCATGTACATAGCAATCTCTTGGAATCTCCTAAACACCAGGCAGCTCATGAAAAGATGTAGCTTCATTCAAGCTGACATCTGAATATATGGCTACTAGACACGCTCAGGTGAGGTTTTTGGCAGCTGCTCCTCACTAGGCCCCTGCCATACAACTGTGATGTCAGCAGTTCTGTGCCAACTCCAAGGGGTTCTCAATATGGACCAGACAGGTAGGGCATGTCCCAGCACACTGTTCTCATTGTTTGTCATGGTCATGGGTCAGTTGTAGGGAAAGTCAAAATCCAGAAGTTTTTTCACTCGTTGAATACATTTTGTGGATGTGTATTATGCATTACCTAGAAGGTGTTCCAATCCTATGTGGGATTCAAATCAAAACCCATCATAGCTATAAGCCACACACATGGATTCGAACTTTTATCACCCTGTTATTTCTAAGTGCATCCAAGCTTTCCTTTCTCCCATTTAACATTTATAGAGAAATATGAAAGGAGGTTTGGATTCTGAAGTTACATCATGTGAGAAATTGTGTTGAAATATCTGTTCTTTTTTGCCAGAATATAAAAAACTAAAGTTTGTCAACTCCAATGCTTTTTTTAGCCCAACTAATACAGTGTTAAATGCGAAAAATTATTAATACCAATCACGCAGTGAATTCAGCTCCTTTGTTCTGGTATGTCTTCCTCACATTGGTTAGATCAAGATTTCCTATTACTTTGGGAAAAGATTGGAATTAAGGTTCTGCTAAGCTAAGTTCTGGCATTCCTCATTATTTTTAGCTGCAGGATTGCCAGAAGCCTCTGTTACATAGGTAGCATCCTATGCTATTTCAGCCAGAACATTTTGAACACTGGATTTCAAAGGATTTGTGAGCTTCAACAATTTATTAAGACATTATAGTTGAGACTTCTTGTGAGGAAACTTTACCTTTAAGATGAACATTTCAAAGAATTTTGGAGACTCTTTAATCTTGACCCCATAGTCAGATGTTACTTTATAAAGTAAAAGTCTGCTTCTCCGTTTTCCAAATTTTTTTTTTTTTTTTTTTTTAATAGCTGGAGCTGTGCTTTGCCTTTCCTTTTTCAATCTTTCACAGCAGCATAGCATACTTAAAGCAATTACAGAAATTGCAACAACAAAATTGGAGTGTTTTAGGTACTTTAAGCTTTATTACAGCAGACAGAATACCAGGATGGACAACAGAATATGCAGATTATACTTCTGGCTCTTTAACTATGTTATGAAAAGCAGCTCTCTACCTCTTAGTTTGTTTCCCTATCTAAATATCAGCAACAAATATTCCTGCAAAACACTTTGGACAAATACTTTGAGCTTTTGGGGAACACATCAAATTCTGTGTACTATTGTTTGGAAGGAGCTCGTATATACAGAAATGAAGCACTTCCCAGAATACACTAATACATTGGTGAAGTGGAATTCATAGTAGAATTTTTCTTTGCATAGAATCTGACTCATAGACAAGAATATTTACAGAATAAAGTGCTACTTGTCAATGTTCCTCTCAAGGTAACCTACCAAATCTCATTATCTGCTTCAATAAACCACAGTACCAATGAGGCTTATTGCTTTTCACAGTGCTATTATTGCTGTTATCCCAATCACATGAGGTGAGATTAACTATGTTCACAGGATTTTGAAAAGGATGCAATAGGATTTACAAATAAGGTATTTTTCTTAAATTGAAAAATAAGGTGCAAGTAAAGAAACATAATTGAAAAGCTGTGACTCATTTCTCTAAAAAACCTGAGGTGCATGCCTATTCATGTACCTTCTATTTTTAAAAAGGTAATGACAGTCTGAGGCTCTCCATCAGTCTGTGTTAAAGCAGGCAGAAATATTGAACTGAATTTTGTTGTGAGTGTCCTTTATTTGATATTACTTGGCACATCAAATAGCACAGCCTAAATAAGGCCCTGAGTTTCAATAAAAATTGTTTCTTGGGGAGGCCGAGGGGATGGAGTGTGCAATGTTTGTGATTATATTTTTAAAGAACTGAATCATACTTTGGTAAGAAACTTTTAATTTGACTAGTTATCCAGAATACAAGGTAGCTGTTTTCAGAATGACCAAAAGCTTTTCCTTCAAATCAAGCTCCTTGCTTAGCTGTTTCTGCAGAAAAAAAAGTTACGGCAAGCAGACTTTCCATTGTGGTCAGTGCTGCCCCATGCAGATTCTAGCAGCTGGGAATCCTCTCTCTCCCTTCATGGCACAAGCTGTGAGAGTAAGTTAAAAGTATAGCTGTCCCCTGTGTAAGTTAAGACATAAATTATTAACTGGTTAGTAAATAGAGACAATACCCCACTGTCCCTTGCAGCAGTTCACAACCAGCTGCACAGGAATTTGTAGTAGTTGTAACAAGACTAAGCAGTTCCCACGTTCAGTCTCCAGCATTAGAAGTGCTCCACAGAGAAAATTCCATGTTGCCATATACTCTCCAAAAGCACAGCCAACAGGCTGAAAGGCTATGATACAGCTGAAGAGAAAAAGTACAGAATACCTCATTCTGTCTTTACCCTTTCATTTTCAGTTAGTAGTGTCAAATGTAAATCTTGAGGCTAAAATTGTAAGCATCAACATGAAAAAAAAAAAAAAGAACATACTTGCTTTGCTGTCTCCAGCTGACCCTAGTCACCTTTCTAATGCTGGCACACTTGTGTTAAATCTAAATACAAGTATGCCAGTGTGTTCTTTAGTACCCCAGTACTAGATAAATGCCATGTAGCATTTTAAGCTGGTAACAGTTTGCACCCATTTTGTACTTCTGTAAGAGACTGTATATTACAAATCAATAGCAAATTAGGTCCAGTACCTTTGGGACCACTGACTTATGTAGGTCTTGTTGCTCACTGATTGTGTTACAGAATGCATGGGGGGTTTTTTGTTGCTTTTTTATTGTTTGGTTGGTTTTATCTGAGTTCCTTCAATTGGGAGAAGAGAGACATTATCTCACAGATTATTCCTCTCATCTCTGTGAAATCTCATGCTTTCTCATTCTTTCACCTACTCCAAAGGGGACTGTGTCTACACTAAGACAGAATCAAAAGTATGTCCAGATGTGTCTAAACCCAATTTATTAGGACATCTTTTTTATTTTCAAACAAAACACAGCCAAACCTCAGCCAAACCATTTTATTTTCTACAAAGAGATGTGCTGGAAATCCATCTGTCTTTTTGGATCCTGTAACAGATGCTATCCTGCTTTCCAGTGTCATTCTGAATTCTGCTCATGGATGACCCATGCTTCATTTGTACTCGCTTTTCATTTAATTTATCCTGAACCTTGTAATAAAGCTCTCTAGTGTTCAGTAAATTACACAGAATTGAAAGCCAGTCACATGAACTGTTAACATGCAATGAGACAGTTATTTAGGGCTCATCTCTGCCAAAGTATCAACACATTCAAGAACAGAATAATTTATATGTGGAATATTTGGCAGCAGCTCCCCCTGTACAAAGAAGTTTATCTGCTGGGATAAAGAATTTCTCCAAAGGAGTTAATTGGGTCAGAAATATGTATTTCAAAATTCCCTGAAATGGATCTTATCTTAAACATTTATTACATAATAAGTTGACTGTGCAGCCAAAACTGGCATATCAATGCTAAATTTGTTTCATGCAGCAAGCATTGTCTTGTCTTGAGTTATCAATATAAATTTATATTTATTAAAAAATATAATTGTTTTAGCAAGTCAGGAACTTTATGGCTACATCTAATTTCATTTATTTTTCAGTTAGTGCAGTGCTTGAAAAACAAAACCATTGTGCAGATATTCTTGGTATTTGCAAGGTTTCAGACAGTACTTTCTTTCCCAGTGCAATGGACAAACAGACTGTAAGTCTCCAGACACTGCTTTTTTTTTCTTTTTTGGGGGTGAACATGACCATAGAGTGCATTCATACGAATCTTGGATATATGCCGACTTCCACTAAACATTGTACACCTCAGATAATTTTTCTGGCTGATCTGAATTTGAGAGGCCAAATGAGTTTATAGAAGAAGTGGTATTCAATGGGTTCCCAATTAAACAGAAATCATATGCCCATCAGATTTTTCAGTTCAATCATGTTTCACCTAAATATAAAGCTTAGATGTTCTATTTTATTAACATTTATCAGTTAGGATATCATACACCTGGGATGACATTAAATATATATAAGAACACAGTCAATGCCTAGGGAAGCTCTTTACTGAAATGAAGCAAATAAATACATTATAAAAGCAAAGCAGTCAGTAGTCAGTGTGAATGAAAGTTGAGTTTCCCACCACTCTGGAATAATTCAGATTTTTGTCTGGACAGTTCTGAAGGTCTATATTTTTCTGTAAGGAAAATGTATTTCCCAAACCCTTTTTTGTTTGTTTTGTTTTCCATTTTTTAAAACTGTTTTTAAAAGAGCAAGAACATCTTAGATATTCAGTTTTCAAAAAAAAAAAAAAAATTACCAGAGCATCATAAGTAGGATAATATGAAAATTGACTGCTTCAAAGAATTGTACTAGCTTCAGTTTAAATTTTTTTACCCCAGATCTACTTCCATGAGGAACTGGTTTACCGAGATGTATGAATAGACAAGAATTAATTTGGATCAAATAGAAGAAAAAGTACTGGGGAAAACACTGGGTTGGGGTTGAATTCAACTTCTAGAGAGTGATAAAGTATTAGAGTGTGTGTGCTCTAATTTTAATTTTTTTTTTTAATTAAAAAAAAATCAGTAAATTGCAAAGCAAATCCACCACTGGACAAGGTGGATTTCTGAGATCCGTTAAAAATGTAAAACTGGGTCTACATTCCTTGAAAAAAATTCTTTTAAAAATTTTTTTAGTTGATGCTTACCTCAGAAAATTTTTTGCTAGATCTATTTAAAATTTTCTGTATCAAAGGCAAATATAGGAGGGGTTGTTATTGCTGTCTTGTATAGGCCATGTTTTCTATGGGTTCATTCAGCTTCAGTTATCCTGTTTGTGGAACTTAAGTGTAAGTTCTGTATGAATTTAACTCTCAGCAGCACCTCTGATAGTGATTGCTAAAATACGGCTCCAGTTTCAGATAATTATTATATTAAATCTTTAGCTTGACACTTCAACTACTTTTGCAGCAATATGAAGTAGTGATTGGGGAATAGCACAGATTCAGAGCTTCATGCACAGAACAAGTTTTACCAAAGTAAGTCATCAGAGTAAGGAACAACTCTGCAAATCACGCAGTTTTTCAAAATGTCTCAGAATTTGTTCTGGATTATTGAAAATTCTCCCCATATGAATGAAAAAAACCCAAACCAATGACAGTCTGATAATCTTCTGTCTTACTTTAAGACAATTTAAAGGAGAATTCTGGGCTGAGTTGCCTCTCTTTATAGGTTCAACCATGTCCTTTCCACCAAAAAGGAACAAAACCAAGTAGATGTCAGTGAAAAAATAAGTTTACTATTATAAGGAACAGCAACAGTCAAGAGATAACCACCTCATATGAAACTGCTGAGTCTGGTAGACTCCCCAGAACAGAGAACCCAACCTGCCAGGAGCATCCCCCACCAGGATGCTGCTCCTCAGCCAAGGGTGTGGCTCCAAGGCCAGAGGGAAAGGAGGGGTCAGCCTTTCCTCTGCCCCACTCCACTCTGCTCATCTTCCCAGCTGGAGCTCCCTCTGCTATTCTCCAGATCAAGGGCAAGAAACCCTCAGAAGGAATTCACTGTCCTTGTGGCAGGAGACAACAGGAGCAGGAAAGGCAAGGTGGCTGGGCTGGGACAACTCCAGTCTTCTCTCCTGGGGTGGGGGCCCAAGCAGCTCAGACCTGAGATCTGCAGTCTCCAAGTGAGAAGAAACAATGAAAAGAGAACCCAGAATGGAAAAGCCTCTGCCTGCACTGCCTTGGCCCTGTAGCAAGAAAGCAAGAGCCAAGCCCTGTGGCCAGAGAGCTCTGCCTAAGCAAAGACCAAGAGGCCAGAGAGGTAAAAACTCGCAGCAGAAGGGCACAAGCTGCCTGCCCGAGCAGACTTTAAAGCACCTGTGGTACCACCCCGCTCCCTTTACCAGAGCCATAAAGAGACAATAACAATTTTGAGCACAGATAGATATGGAATGCAATGGCATTTTGGGTTACTCACAATACCTTCCCTGTCTGCAGAACACCTTTAATTGTAGGCCTATATCAAAAGTTTTCATACTTTGTAAATTATTGGATTGTAATATGACAAAAGTTTTATTTCTTTACTGTCCATTTCATTCTTTTTTTTTTAATGAGAAGCTGCAAAATGCCTAATAGTGATGACTTTTGAAAGACACTAATATTAAGCAACTGTAAATACATTAATTAACATCTCATGGAGGAGAAGGATCAGCATTACTCTGACATCAAAAAACTAATATTGTTAGAACAGACACATAAATATTTAGCTAATACTCCAAGACTCCACAGATGTTTGTACCTATGGCTTAGCAGTTATAGGGACTGTAACACAGTTTTAAAAGTGATTCTGGGTTCTTTCTGAATATTTAATCAAATACTTCTTTGGTATTTTCCCTCCATTTATCAGACAAGTTACTCCATTATGTTTACAGAGGTTGGCAGGTGGGTTAAATCTCTTATTAAGCAGAAATGCTACATCCTGGGCTTTTTTAGAAGTGTTTTGTCCTGTGCTTTCTAGTCTTAACTAGCTTGTTGTAAGATCCCCTAGGAAAGATATAATCTGGAAGGATACATGGATCTGTGAAAAAAAACCTGTGCTGGAAATTCAGTTTTTCAGGTAGTCAAAACCACCATATTATACATCCCTATGTAGAAATGACAGGACTCTTAAAATAGGTCATGGTGGAAAAGCACCAGCAAAGATGTTAGCTAGGTGACACAGGTCATGTGTTGAGGATGATACATGCAACTACATGGGGCACAGACAGGAGAACAGAATCCCAATGCTGAATGAGTAGACCATCACGTGCATTTCAATATGTTATTCACTGAGGAGTGAATGCATGTTTCTCTATTTTGATAAATTCAAAGAGGATGCTTTTTTTACTGTACCAGTATTTGTGATCCACCCATGGTTTGGCAATATAGAAAAGATTACATGGATATTTTATTTTCACAATGAGATATGAGATGGGAAGAGATGGTTTAAATGGGTACATGGTGACATGGATAAAGATCGCTTATTTGACACACAACTAGATTGTCAAAATACAGTGATCTGTGGCTCAACTGCAAGGTAGTTTCTAAGGTAGTAACAGTTCAGAATAGAACCTGGAAAAAGGAAACTTCCTCCCTGTAATTTGATGTTCATCTTTCAAATTATTAGTGCTGGGGACAAAGGACAGCAGAAGGAGCTTTGTTCAAAAGAGAAAGCTATGGAATTACAAACACTGTTAGTGACTGGAAACGGCAGCAGGAGATAGTGCAAGGATACAAAATCCCAGAGAACATCAAGAAAAATTATACTTAAATGAAAAGTTCTGCTAGGAATGAGATAAAATACTCTGCCAGCAATTAAATACAGTAAGTACACAGACCATATCAGGTAGATTTAAAAACAGGCATCAAAAAGTCATGGCTTTAAGTTTGTAACATTTCTAGAGGTAAAACCATGGGAAAAAATCCTGGTTCTATTCCTGGGAGGTGGAATACACGCAGTTGGATACTGTGGGGATCCTACTTTCCCTGAGGAAGTCGTGTAGTCTACATTGTGAAGCAGGTACTGGGAAACAGAAACAAACTTATCTTGCCATTTTTCTATAGCCTGCCTTCCTCAAATGCAGCAAGACTGAAAAGAAGTTGTGGACTCTGCCTCCAGCCATCAGTGTTGCTGCATTGCATTTCTGTGGAAAAGTTCTCTACTGAGAAGTACCTCTGCACCCAAGGGTTTCCTTGGCCAGACCCTGCTGTTTGCTTTGAATATGGAGCTCAGGTTTTCTCTTCTGATGCAAAACACTGCAAATGGGTCAGAGAGATAGTTCTCAGAGGGAAGAAAACCCAACCTGAAGTTGCAAAGGAAGAACATACAGATAATGCAAAGGGAATATAAGACATGTATGTCTGTTACCTCCAGCCACTGCCATGTTGTATGTATATATTTCATTTCACAGTTCTCCTGTCCTCTGATAGGATTGTATTCATGGGCGAATCTAATTTACATTCTGAAATTAATTTTTATGTTGCAGACTTGGGATGCCATTTAAATTTTGTCTGGTTCCCAGTTTGAGGAAGAGAAGGTGTTTCAGAATCTCTTTTCCTTCTTACATACTGCTCTTCCCATACTGCTTTTTAGTTTTAGACTTCACTGGTTTTGCAGGTGATTTCAAAATATTGGCCTAGAAGTCTTTAAATGATTTTTGTTTTAAGCTATCTAGCACAATTTTAGTGTAAGTACTTTTCCAGACAGAGAACAGACACAGTCTGCTTGTTTCAATTACATTTTTAAATCTTCCATGTGAAAGGAAGCGATCAATTTTGTTTGTTTGTTTTACTCTGCAGAATATTTTAATCACCTGACAGCCTGTGGAAATTAATCCTTTCTCTTTCATGTAAACTGATACTCGGCTGCATGAAAGATTTTTACTGGGCTATCATGCACCTCATGCATCCTCTGATGCCTGTCCTTAAGGTGCTCAACCTTGCTATTTGAGTAAGCCCTTTTAAGTTTTCAACAGATGAGGAGAAAATGTGGCCTCTTCTACTCAGTGGGGATTGACCATCTATCAAATAACCAATGAGGTATTCAGAGAAAGCAAAAGAAATAAATACCTAACTGTAGTGAAGCTTTGCATGTGTCCCACTTGTTTTTTGTTTGTTTTGACAAATTAAGTGCATTACATGTCATATTTCATACTGTTGTACATTCCTGAGGTCCCTGGAACATTCGAACCTCTCTTCATGATATATTGCTAGTGGATATAAAAACAAAGGAAGTATAACCTGGCCTTTTATAAAAAATCTTGTAAGAGATTAAAATTAAAGAGCAAGAGTCTCTTGATGTATTTAAAAATTAATATGTAAATAAATTTCAGTGTCTTGTTTGTTTTTCGTGTCTCCACTGGGTCTGTCTTTGCTCCAGAAATTTTCACACCATTTTGGAAGGTTACCAGCTCACACATAAACACATTCCCCTTACAGACTGAGGTGGAGAAGGCTTAAATCAAGACCTAATCTTTCCAGTGCAGAAAATATGAATTTAAATAAAAGTAGTTTCCAAACAGCACTGAAGAGTAAAGAAATGAGAACTAAAGAACCAATAGAATTATGAATTTGTCATAATACATATTTTTTTGTATGCAAATGACCTCTTTATAAAGAAAAATATCCCCTGGAAACCAAATAGTGCAATAATGAGGAAGGAAGTGGTGATACAGGCATTCAGATTGCATAAAGACAGGCAAGGGAGAAACAATTTAAACAACAAGAAGATTTCCCTGCCTATTAATTTAAGAATATTTCTGCTGAGTTTAGCAGTATTGAAAGTCTCTAAGTCCTGGTGCTCAGTGCACAGAAATCTTCTGTTGATTTAATTTAAAAATGTCAGTGCTTTATGTCTTTCTGGATTGCTGCACTAATGTTCTTCAAATGTGTGCTGTAAAGACCACACATGCAACTGATGTAGTTTGGACTGTCTGCTGACGCTGCTCACCCAAGTGTGTGTTTCTGTACAGCTGTTCATAAAAAGGTCATCCGTGTATCCCTGTCAGATGGCTTAAAACAATCATTAATAATCATGGGCCATCAATGAGGTACACAATACTATTAAATATATATGGTCTGTATAGTTCTTTTTAAGTGTTTTTTGACCATGAGAAAAATGGTGCAACCCCCCCATGATTCTTCAGGCACTCTGATGCACCCTTCATGAGTCTCTGTAATAAGATGGCTTAGCATCACCCTCTTCCCAAATCAAAACTCCTAACAAAACTGAGACTGAACCTAAAATGAGCTTTCCTTAGGCACATGGATTTCTCTGTGTCAGATTTATACATCGTAGAGATCTGCAAGGAAGAAATTTAAAGACTGTCAGACTGTTAGGAAGAAACTTGCTAGGCTCCTTCATAGTGCTCCAAGTAGGTAATAGGGCAGAACTGGAAACTGAGTATCTGTCAGCTTGCCTTTTTTGTTTAATATATGTTGGTTGGCTTTGTATAACCAGCCTGAAAAAACAAACAAAAAGAGAATCACTCTTTTGTTCTGTCATTTGTCTTAATAAAAACTTCTGGGCAAAGTAGGAGCTTGCTCTTTGGACTAACAGCACTCTAGGGCTTAAGTTAGGCTGAAGGGTCCTGTAGACATTGGCTTCAGATTTCCCTAGATTTTTGGTTCTGTCCTGTTTTGTGGTTCTCTGGGTTTTTTAAAGCAGAAGTATGAAAAATGTTGTCTTTCTCCAAACTCTCAAGTTGTTTTCCATGGGCATATGAGCTAGGCTTTCCTGGGACTTTTACTGTTGATTGGCATAAGTCTCTTGTCTGCAGTGAGCTGCTAATGAACCAACAAGGGATTAGGAGGAAAAGTCTGGAGAACATCCACATGCTGCATCAGCTGAACTGGAAGAACTCTTCTGTCAGTCTCTTTATTTTGGGGCTACAAATAGATTTCCTAATCATATTTGTGATAAAGTCAACTTAATACAATGTTCATAGCTAAAGTCTGCAGAAAGTGTGACAGTTTTCCAATAATCTGTAGCAAAAATAGGTAGCAAACCACAGAATGTATTTCTAATTATTAATGTATTTCTGATTATTAAAGATGTGTCTTCTCCCTTTGCTCTCTGGATGAAAAATTTACCACATTGTCTCATGAATTTCTCACCCTTTGTCCATAGCTGTAGCTTCAAAAATGTCAGCATCCACATGCAGTTATAATAATATTTCAGAATATTAAGGGGCTGTATTAAAGCCAGCAACATTTCTTATGAATAAGGTCTAATTTGAATAAGCAAGGCTAAAATGATTGCTTGGGTTGATTAAAAGCTCAATATTCTCTAAAAGTCAACAGTGACTAGGTATGACAGTCGTATTTAAGGACTGGCCTTGAAGGTGACAGCAGATATTTTGAGCTTATTTCACCATGGTTCATCAGGCCTGTTGGTGCACATGACCCATACCTCCTGTACATTTAAGAGATTGTGTTATTTTGCCAGGGCGTAAGCATGTAAATTAGCACTCATGACACAAGTAGTTTCACTGAAAGATTCCTAGACATGTCAGTCCTACAGTCTTTTAACCTGGGTATCACCTCTTACTCATTTCTCCCTTTCTACTTAAAAATCTAGTGTGTATTTAATGCCTTCGGAGCAACAGCTCTAAGATTCAGTGTTTCTTCCCTGTCCAGCAACTAAATCTTTAATGCAGACTTCATGGGTTTGCTCCTCAGCTATTGTGACCTTCTCTTTTCTGTCTTTGTCAAGTGCTGTCTTAATCCTCTTTATCCACTCAGGATACTGCCACAAAATTAATCTTTCTTGCTTACTACTCCAAATATTTCAGTCTTCCTCTTACATTTCTGAGGGATCCACTTCATCACATGCAAAATATCTGCATGTCTTGAAAAATCATTAAGTTTCTTAGGAAGTTGCTTATAAAGAAGTAGCATAAACAAATTGCAAGAAACAGTTGAGCTGCAACTCTGGAATTACAAGAGCCAAGTATTTTTCATCTTCAGTTTCCACAGAGCGCTTTAAAATACAGTTGTCTGACATTTTTAAGGCAGTGAAAATCTCTGAAGTTTTTTTTTTTTTTTTTTAATGAGATTTAAGGACCTGTAGCAAAGATGGGAGTTATCAGAATGGTATGTGATGAGAAAATTTCTATCTTCTAATGATATCATTCATGGTCACAGTTAGTGTTATAGTTTCCAGAAATATACACCACCAGATTCAGGGAGACATATTTTCATTAAAAGGAAAAGGATAAACTTGAAACATAATTCTATTTTTAGGGCTCCAGAATACCCACATAATATTCAGAAGATTATAAAGAATGATATATTGACAGATTTTGTGCTGCTTCTGACATTTATAGCAACCCAAAATTGGAGATTTGTTATGGTATTATCCAGATCTTCAGGTATACTTTTTAACTGAAACTACATCTCAGTTGGCATGTAAGGATGTTTTCTGCCAGTCTTTGAAAAGCCTGTTTATGAGTAATTGTCATGCATATTTTTTTCTATTTCAATCAGTTCTGTATAAGCACAGGATTTATGTATTGCCATCTAACTCTGCACCCAGTGTGAAGAGACAGAACTTCTGCTTCATGACTACGTCATGCCCTGCCCTGCTCACACTATGGGAGACAATTTGCATGGGATGCAACCTCCGTGCCAGCCCATGGAATTATTGCTGCCTGCTGCCATGGGTCTGATCCTGTGGGACAAGGAAGTAATCTTCTGACATGACATAAACATCATCAAGACTCAACTGTGGCAGCTCCTTGAATTGTGACAGCTGAAAAACTTTGGCCACAGTTCAGGATGTAAACTTAGATAAAAGTTGTGAGCAGGTAGAAATAAGACACTGTGATGTTAGATTGCTGTGATCTTTTTTTACCTGTGTTTAATCTGGGAAAACTATGGAAGTCATGCTGGCTTAATGCCTATAGGAAAAGATGCAAAGTGTTGGCCCAAACATTTAGAGTGGCTGAATGCATCATTGCATTTTGTCACTTTTTTTCAGATTTATTAAATAACTACTAAGAAAAAGTGTTAAATTATAAGAGACAAGTTTGTATCTTTTTTCTGGTTTTTTCAGTAATTTGATGAGCTTGAAGATTTACTAGGTTTTATTTATTTAATTTTTAAAAATAATTCTTAGTTCATTCTTTTAATTTATAGTGTGAGTAGTAAATTTAAGAGTGAGAAAAAGAGAGACTACAATGTAATAACAGCTAGCTGCTAAGTAATAAAGTATTTGAATATATGATACATCCAGATTTTCTGGCCCCTTTTCTTCTTTGGAAAGAAAGAGTGGGTTCCTCTTTTAAGATTAAAAAACTATGAACTTATTTTAAATATCTCATGGAATAATATTTTAATGATTTCATTGGCTGTTGGAATATTTATTCAAAGCTGTTCTTATTAAAAATAGGCAAAAATATGCCTATTTATCTTTGTAATAAGTTGAAGGGACATCACTTATAAATCAATCATAAGATTGCTCTGGCTTTACATCATGATTTTTACCATTAAAAGAAAATATTATTAAAGTTTTTCCTGGTCAAAACCAAGAAACTGTGTTCTCTATTAGAGATTTTAGTCTCAGACTTTATATGTGGCATGGAATTCCCACTGGTATTGTTCCATTTCATGTTTCTCTTGCAGGGCATTGACTTCTGCACCAAGCTCTGCCAATTAACTCTATCATTAACTTCCCCCCACTAATGATAGCCTTTCCCAAAACTGGAATTGCACGTATGCAGCCCCTATTGCTTTATCCAAAGCAATCGAGTTTAGCTCTGATCACTAATCTTTTATGTTTAAAACAAAATCCAATGGATTTTGATTTCTGCAGGCCACAGGCCAGACTCCCATAAACTATTTTGCGACGTGTTAAGGAGTATCAGAGGTTATTGATTGTCCTGGAAGCCATAATGGCAATCTGGGAGTGGCTTACCAGCATCCAAATGAACATAAGAGTGTAAGAAAATGAAGTGTAAGGAAGAAATACAAGCATTACTGGGACTCCATCTGCAGACTAGCTCATCACTCTTCAGTCTGAATGGATTGGGTCTTTTTCTTAACATTAACATTTCATGATATATAGCATTAAGCAATAGCAGTTAAGATTAATGGTATCAAGGATCTAAGTCATAGTAAAGTAAATGGAGTCATTGTGTTGTGGTTTATAGCTTCAGCATGAGATGAGAAGTAACCATTTAGATATGTTCCTAGCTGAAAATATAACCAGTGACTTCAATTTAATATATTTATTCACACAGTAAAATATAATGCTGCAAAATGCTTTGATGGAAAGGGGACAGCATTTATAATACTTTCAGACTGAAACCTTTAATTTGCAGTTACCAGTAAGAAAAACAAACCTTCATGCTCTTGTGTATAAAACACCTATATAGCATGTAATTTATGATTTAATATCTTTCCTCCCATTCCTATTTTCTGTATTCCTACTCATACACTTTTTCAAAACTTGATTCTACAATATATGAAGGCTTCTGTAGTTGAGCAAGAGAAAAAAAATAGGGTGTCAATCCTTTCAATTGTTAGCTTCATTCTTTCTGTTATGTTTTGATAGACCTTTATAGGTAAATGAAGATTTTATTTTTTTTTTTTTTTTGGTCTTTTTGGAGAGCAAAAAATAAAACAACATGCCACATCATTGTTTTTAGCAAGGTACTTGGAGAAAGAAATAATGTCAAGCAGTTTGTAACACTACCTTTCATTGAGCCAGGTCCATTTTTAAGTAGATAAGAAGGTGAAGGTCAGAGATAGCTCCATGCTGTTTTGTGTTCCTACAGGAGAAATATTATAAGGTTTTATAAAAACCTTTTGTTTTTCTCAAAAGCAATGACTTAATGAGGGAAGTTGTATTAAACTGCATGTTAGATTACTTACAGTTATATTAAAAGGAGAAAAAAAAGAGGCATTGTTATGACTGGTTCACAGCACTTGAGAAACACAAGTTTAGTCACAGCTTTCTTGCAAAAACCTTGCCTTCCCTGGAGATTATCATTCTTACTGTGCTTTGGCATCTACCTGTAAAACTGTAGCTGTTGTACTAATTCTTCATTTCTTCTGTATTTCTCTGCTGTGTCTTGGAAGAAGAGTCATAATTAGCCATAGGTTCAGTACACCTACACATCTGGGAAATACTCTTCAGTTTGCTGATACTTGAGGAGGCAGATCCCTGACACCTGTTTGTCCAGTCACTGCCAGCCACGTGGTTCCAGTTTGCAGGGCAATGGCAGCTGCCAGCTTTGCAGCACTGCCACCACAAGCTCTGCTTTCCACTTTTTTGCTTTCAGCCCTAAGTGGAACTGTCACAAAAGTACCTTTTAAAAAGTCTTTTAAAAAGTGTTTTCATTTTTAAATTTTCAGCAGAACATTACTGAAAGCTATTAATTAAAAGGAGTGTGTCCTTCAGATGTGTCCATTGGGTATATTGCACATATCCAAACACAACTTGCATCCACCTTTTGGTTAAAGGCATACAAGATTGAATGTTTTGTTCCCGATGCTGATAAATTAGTCTATTTTCCACATTGAAGGAAAACTGGACCTACTTTCCTTACAGCCATTGCTAAGATGGCTTAGAGGGAGAAGACATTTAGCCGTGTTTGGAACAAAGATTGAATAAGAGAAAAAAAAAAGAACATAAGGACAAAGTTTGCACAAAATAAAAACAAAGATTCGCAAAGAAAAGCTGCCTGCAGATCTGAAATGAATTCAGTATTTAGGATGGAGTGTTGAAACACAGATTTTCTGACAGAAAAAGTTTAACCAGCTTCAGGGAGCCCAATCCTGAGTAAAAAATCACAGAATAGTGACATGTGAACATTATACTGTAATGTTTTATCTATCCACTGTACAAAAAAGGTACCTATAGTCTATCTGTTAGTGCCATTACTCTCAGTCCATTCCATTGTTTTCAGTAATGACAACACCCATTATAATGCAAGGATACCTGGGGGACTTAGATTTGCCGCCAGTTCTCACATAACACAATGATTTTTTTTTTTAATCTTATCTAAGGAAAGAAAGAAAACCGAGCCCTTGGCAGTAATTGATTTCAGCCATGAGGGGGACAGTGCTCTACCAGACAGGATTAAATTTTGTTGCAATTGTTCCCCTGCTCTCTCTCTCTTTTTTTTTTTTTTTTTCTGCAATAGAGGTGCTGTTTTTCTATTGTAAATTTCTTCTTAGATGCTAAATTTTTAAGGCATTAAAGAGTAAATCCATAACCATGAATACACTGCATGTGACAATGCCAGTACTGCAGACTGTTGCAGATAGGCTAGTAGCTGTTAGTGGTGTAAGTCCTGTGGTCAGTATTCCTGTATTTCACTGTTAATGTTTTCCATGGAAAGTACTTTGTTTAGAAAATATTAGTGAAGTGAAAAACAATTTTAAAAAAGAGCTTGCTTCTCCTTTTTCTTGCCCCATCGCTGGAAGTGTTCACAGTCAGGTTGGATGGGGCTTTGAACAATCTGGTCTGGTGGTAGGTGTTCTCTTGCCTGTGGTGAGGGGATTGGAACTAGATGGTCTTTAAGGTTCCTTCCACACCAAACCATTCTGTGGTTCAGACTATGATTCTTTATCTGTCTTTTCAATTTTTGTTTTCCAAATAAGCCCACAGAAAAAGCCTTAAAGAATCTGAGACAGGTTTTTCTTTTTTTTTTTTTTTCTTTTTCCTATAATGAAAACTTCCCCAACAAACCAAAAAAAAAAAAAAAAAAAAAAAAAAGGATTCCTAGGTTGAAAAAAAAAAAAAAAAAAAAAAAAAAAAAAAAAAGGATTCCTAGGTTGCTGTTACATATACAATGTTGTGTATTACTTGCCACATGCAACAGGTGGAATGCCATCGTACCAGGCACCTGTTTTACCCGGATGAACTAACAGAGAACTTGGCAAGTGCCTCACCGACACATCCTCCAGCCGGAGCCAGCCACAGCTGGGTGCGGTGCGGGACTCGTGCCCCGGCTGCCTGTCCCCGCACCTTCCCAGGGGCAGCGGTGTCACGCCGAGCCGTGCTGCAGCGCCGGGGCAGCACGGGGGGGCTGTCCCCGTGTCCGGCGGGACTGTCCCCGTGCCCGGCGGGACTGTTCCCCTATCGGGGGGGGCTGTCCCCCGTGCCCGGCGGGGCTGTCCCCCTGTCCGGCGGGGCTGTCCCCCTGTCCGGCGGGGCTGTCCCCGTGCCCGGCGGGGCTGTCCCCCTGTCCGGCGGGGCTGTCCCCCTGTCCGGCGGGGCTGTCCCCGTGCCCGGCGGGGCTGTCCCCCTGTCCGGCGGGGCTGTCCCCCTGTCCGGCGGGGCTGTCCCCGTGCCCGGCGGGGCTGTCCCCCTGTCCGGCGGGGCTGTCCCCCTGTCCGGCGGGGCTGTCCCCGTGCCCGGCG